>JADNRX010000671.1:0-27046 GCA_015501595.1 Hymenopellis radicata
CGCCAAATCGTTCCAGCGCGATTCCAGAAATTGTAACTTGAAGGATCACGAGGGATTGAGTCACTGCCCCGCCGTTGCACGCGTCCATTTCGAACTTGACGTCGGAGAAGATGATGGTAGGAGGAGAACGTTGACCTGCCACTTTTGGACTTGGACGTGATCGACGTCTGGCTTGTTTCTTCCCATCACGTCCAAGTCATGTCGCGTCGAACTCGATCCTTCGCTGCGTGTCGCACACGTCTCCATGGTTACGCTTCCTTCTCTGATTCAACTGTGAACCTGTGCGCGAACAAGCCACGCACCTCTTGCCTTCTATGCCCTGCAGTGTCTCTCTGACGCCCTCGAAAAATTCTGAACTCGAATCTGGACGAATTGAACGGGTCGCGACTGTCCTTGCTGACCCTTAAACCTGGACGACATGAATAAACATTCAGCCAAATCTGTACGTCTCTCTGATACGCACCTCTCTCTGAATCCGCGAAAAAAATCTGAACCCGAATCTGGACGAACTGAGTCGGTCCCTGCTAAGCGCTAATCCTTGACCTGGACGCCATTAACATCCTACCGAATCTTGCCCTTGAACGTCGCCGACCTAGATAGAAATTCAGCGTTGATCAAAACACACTCGGACAAGGAAATCACAGAGGGCGACCAACCTATTGCGTGAAGAGAGAGAGGCAAGCATTTCTGCATTGCTTGGACTGTGCTGACAGCGACGAGGCAGCGAGACATGGTGGCGGCAAGGATGATAGTAAGGTGATGTGGGACCGAATATTACTTACAAGGGCTAGACACCGCTGTGGAGTAACATCCCTGCATGCTCTGGAATCACACTTCTTAGACCCTGACCGACATGTCGCGAGTGGATTTCCTCCCTCAATCGAAAGTAAATTTCTGTCCCGTTGAAAGCAGCTTGTTCGGTTTGATTTTCTGCATTCAAAGACACCAATATCAATGGATGTGTACCTCTGAGAGCTAGCAGAAAGGTGAAGACACCTCTCCGCCATGCCGTCAGAGGTGATCGAGAGAATATTGCGAGGCACGGAGGACAGGAATGTTGAGCTCGCTGGCAGTCTTTGTGTCGAAATGATGGATAACAATGTATATATGTATCGAGAGCTATAAATCAGAGCTTCCAGCCGATACCAAGAACAAGGCAAATTGAGAACGAAGTGTGGCGCAGTTCGGGGTGCCAAGTCCGTTGACATCAGCAAGTCCGATTCGGCGTCGGACGCCGTGGCACGAGTGACAAAGAGTCTGGACTCTGGAGAGGGTATATAAGGTGTCCGGACAGTGGCAGAGCCCCATCTCATTCTCTCTCTCCTACTTGTCTCATCTCAGCGAAGCACAGTGTCGTCGCCATCCAAATTGTGAGTCTTGAGTTTGCATTACGTTGCTGACTTGTATCTTGCAGTTTTGTTGAGTCGGAGCCGGGTAAGTCCTAGATTAGGGTTAGTACTGACCACGCTTTATAAACGGCACTTGAGTTCGGAAACCCATCTATTCACCCCGGTTCTACGAGAAATGGCCGGTCGCCTGGTAGATGGGTGAAAGACTCGAGTGTCAGACGTTCCACATGGTGGTACGCCGTCGTTCGGATGTTCGCACAAAGTCCTCCTCCTGAGGCCATTGGTCTAAACAACCGGTGCGAGCCAAGAGGATCCCCGAGCCAGAGGGTTGGCTCGGGGATTCTTTTCGGTTCATGGGGCCCACCAGGCCGGACCCTTCACGCCCGTACGATGTATGATTTTATGGACTTGCGTTCATGAAAAAATCACCATTTTCGCACGCCCACCCTACAAGCTTTTTCAAGTTTTCATTTACAGCGTTTTACGGTCTGAATTTCTATCGTAGACTATCCCAGCAATGTAGTTTACTATTAGAATTCAATTTGCGAAGCCCTACACCTCAGCGTTGCAACAATAGTTAATCTCGAGTGAATACGACGGCGCACTGCAAGTCAGCACAGCCACTCAGGCGTTGAGTCCAAATAGGCAGGCGCTCTTATCTACCATCCATCCATCCCACCCCGCGGAGGAGCACTCTCACGAAGACGTCTCCCGCGAAGACGCCTCCACGAAGATATCACCACGACGCGCCAGCAGAGAGAAGCCGCCTCCCAGAGGAAGACGCACCCGAAGCACCCCCCAGACCACCACAGCACCATCATGTCCGCCTACCCGCGAAGAGGCAGAGGACACGACGCGTAGGAGGAACGCGAAGAGGAGACGAAGACGAGCATCCATCCACCACTTGCTCGAAGAACAGACGCCCGCACGCGAAGAGGAGTACATGAGAGGAGCAGACGCACGCGAGAGAAGCACAGAGGATGAGCACGCGAGAGGACAGCACGACGAGAAGAGAGGATACGAGAGAGGACAGCACGCTCCCACTCCATAGCACGACACGCTCCCAGCCACGACGAACACGAGCACTCCCGCCCACGCCCATCACATCAGACACACACCATCCCAACACCATCCAACACACCCAGCGCATATCAACACGCGAATGCGGAAGAGCAGACGTTCTCCTGTACGATCCAAAGAGGACGAATGAAGACCTCCTTGTTATAGCGTACGGCGCGCACTCCAACCACAGACTGCGAGATTTATGGCTCAAACCTGTGGCCCACATTAAACACTCGATTAAAAGGCAGTCTTTTGAGCTACTTCCTCCGCGTAGGCAGGCCATGCCCGGTAGGGTTGGACAGTCAGTTTACATGTTCTTTTTCAGTCGCGTCTACATACTCATCTCCCGCCCAGTAAGCGCGTAGAATTCTCGCAAGATGACAAGGAACATCTTGGGCAGTATCTGGCCTCTCGTGTTCCCAAGCCTGCCGACGGTGGACTACTTGGCAAAGTCCTCTACAACGAGCTGGTTGACCTGTATACGGTGGACCCCACGGAATATGCATGGGTGAAGCGCCATACTGCGCAATCTTGGCGGGAGCACTACAAGAAGAACACGGCCTATTTCAACGCGTTTATCATCGACTATGTTGCCGAATACGGCGCTAATCATGACCGCAACCGATATTTCCGTACTCGAGAGCTGAACCGCGGCATCAAGCGCTCTCATAGCGACGACGACGATGAACAAGACGAGGAGGAAAAACCGGAACATATTCCAACCCAAAATTGGAGGGGAAAGCGTGCCGCACGTGAGGAGGAGGAACGGCGCCAGAGAAGCATAGCCAGGCGCCAAGAAGCGGAAGAGGATAGCGAAGAGGACGTTGCACCGTAAGCTGCTAAAACAAATCCTTGCCAACTACCTAATTCATGTTATAGATCTGCTCGCCCTAAAAACGCGACTCCCGGCCCCTCGGGTACCAACCGCCACTTTTCTGAGGGCATGACCACTCTGGTCGCGTCTCCGGAAAAGACACAAATCATTACAAGTCCGACTCCTCCCGGCTCTCCAGTTCACAGTCCTGAACCTAAACGGGAACGATCTCCTTCCGTTATAGAGGTAATCGAAATTCAATCAGACCCAGAAACCCCACCAAGGCCTAAACCCAAACCAAAGGCCGATGGGAAACGTCGCGGTAAGACTCCGGTTCCCATAGTGGCGGAATCCGACCAGACCAAGGCTCCGACTCAAGGAGAACAAGAAGATCCCGTCATTGTGGAATCGGCGCAGGAGGAACAGCCAGTGCCAAAGCCTGAGCCGACCATTAAAGCCAAAGCTCGTTCGAGGAAAGTTCGCACGCCCGACGTTGCACCCACGGCTCCGTATCGTAACACTCGGTCGCGAAGCAGGAGCGTCGAGCCAGTCGCTTTACCACCGTCGAAGCGGCGACGCGTCAACAAGAAGCCTGATCTCCAGGCTGTGAAAGAGCAGGACGATGAGGAGATCAGAGAGACCAGCGTTGAGCCGGTCGTTCCCCCAGAGCCGAAGAAACGACGCGGGAACAAGAAGCAGGTTGCCGAACAGCAGCAGCAGGACGAGGAGATGAGAGGCGAGGGTGTTGAGCCCGTTGTTCAACCACCCGAGGAACAGCGTGTTGACAAGGTCATGGAAGAGGACGAGCAGGATGATGAGGAGATGAAAAATGGTAGCGTTGAGCCCGTCGTTCAACCGGAGCCCAAGGAACAGCGTGTCGACAAGGGAGAGCCGGAGGACGAGCAGGATGAGGAGGAGAAGATCGAGGACCTGCTGAGGAGTGAAGACCCAAACAACTTCATTTCGGATGCGCCCCGGGCCCGCAAATCTCAGCCTTCGTTCATGGATTACGAGCCTGCTCACCCTGGGCCGCAGATGTATGATTCTTTGGATGAAGATGATCTTCAGACGCGGGTGGCGCTTTTCTCAGAAGATGACGATGACGATGACGATGAGGAGGAATCACAAGAGCCATTATTCACGCAAAAGGAGGAATCACAGGTTCCACTGTTTACGCAGGAACACGACGTGCAGATGGAGGTGGACGAGGACGAAAGTGAGAAGGCGCAGGAGAAACCGCCGTCCACCCAGCCTCTGGGCGATTCGCTCAACAAGTTTAACAGCCGGCGGGCGAAGAAGACGCCGGTGACCCCGCCTCGCCAAGTTCGACTTCGAAGAAAGTCGACAGAGTCTTCGGAACAGTTCCCTTTGGAAGGCACTGGCGCGGGGAGGAAGTTGAAGGAGATGCAGAATATTGGCAAGGTCACGCCGTATGTTCCGCCGTCGGGGTCGCGGGCTGCGAAGCATCTTTTGCAGCGGTCTCCGTGAGGAGGTAGTTTGATCGTTCGTTTTGGGTCTTGGAGTCAGGTCGTGATCGTCTTTGCTGTATGTATACTTGACCTATTGCTTGTGCTGCTGCTGTATTTTTGGCTCTGGCTAGTACTTTTATGATTGGACATTAGTTAATTGGAATCCGTGCTCTGTAATGTACTAGTACTACTATGATAGTTTCCTGTGGACTCTACCAGCACACAGCCTGAACATCTTTCTGTCGCAAAGCCCGCATGCATTCCAGAACTTCCGGTCCAAGGTTACCCCCATTACGGATTCCGAGGACGACAGACGAGAGAGTACCATCGGCGCGCGAAGAGAGCGCGGGGAGCAGTGCTCTGTGGGGCTGGCAATCCTCCGCCCACACAAATTCGAGAGACGTCAACTCGGGCAGGAGGGTATTGGCAGACAACTGCTTGAAAAGCCTTTTGTTGAGCAGAGGTGGTCCCGAAACAGCCTCAATAACCTGTAGGTATTTGAGATGGCCCATGTCACGGAGCACATCAAGCGGGCTGTCCGCCAGCGTCGGCTGCGCAGTCCAACTTGAATCAGGATAGGTGTCGTCATGTCGCCCGCGCATAACAAGACTGAACATGCTCAGCTTGCATTGCGAAGATTGGAGGAATCCAGGCAGCACGAGGAGCGGGTTTCTCCATGGCGTAGACGTTAGATGTTGGTGAGGGCATGTTTCGGGGTCGGGAAAGATTAAGTATTTGAGAGTTGGAACGAAAAAATGTGCACCTGTTATTGATAAGGTGAGGCGTCCGACGATCCATGTACGAAATCGTGGTGTTATTCTATGTAAAGAGATAATTTTGATTGGCAAAAAGGAATACCTGCCAGAGTATGTACGATTCACACAATCTAAATATAAAGGTGTGCCCCAGTTCGGGACGTGGTCTCCCCCAGCACATCTCTTCAACACGCTCTCCTCAGGGAGAGTGTCTTCACCACGCGCCATGTCGCCGCCAGATGTACATCCTCAACACGCTCTCCCCCCCCCCACGGAGACATCTTCAACACGCTCTTCCCGGGGGCACATCCTCGACCCGCTCTCCCCAGCGCAGACGTCCGCAACGTGCTCGCCCTCCTTCCGCACCTCCTCAACACGCTCTCCGCTCAGGGAGACGACTTCAACATGCTCTCCCCCCCCCGTCTTCGCCGCTACTGCACGCATCTTCAACATGCTCCCCCCTTCCGTGCGCTTCTTCAACATACTCGCCCCTCTGCGGGAGACGGAGCGCAGCGGGGAGGAGATCGCGGCCGGGTCGTTCCAAAAATAGATCCTGCGCACGACTGGAGTACGAGCGCATCTGTTGGAGGCGGTTAGTACCGCTCGATAGGAGAGGCATCGACCTACAGCTAGTACGGGTAAGTTGCCTATTGTTCTTCACCGCGGCACACTAGTCATACTGTTAAGTATGCCAGAGTCGATTCCACAAGGTGAGACTGACTTACCTCACGGGGGCTACATGGCTGAGCCTCACGATTACCAGGGTAGTTCAGCGTCGTCCTCAAGCGCGTCAGGAAATCTTTTTCGCGTAACCAAAGTTGATACCTGCGAGGTGATGTTAATGTTCAGATCCGAGCAACTGATCAAGGGATTTACTTACACCTTGCATTTCAGCATCAGTTACCTACGGAACAAGGCCGTTAACAGGGACAGCACAGACGACATAAGGACAACATACCAACAGCGGTTTAGCATCATCGTATGTGTACTATGTCGGTACAGTCAGTATAGAACCAACTGTCGTCGCCAAATTCCGCCGATTCCGGTGCCGCCCACAGCTCAGACTCTAATCAGATGGCCAGTCAGAGACAAATCAACTCGCCCAAGGATAGCATACCTTCATAGTACACCTCTTCACTCGTCTCACTACACAGGTAACAGGTGATTAGACAAGCCGAGTCAAAGGGTGCATAAGAGTGGACTTACTGCACCGTGGGTTCATTGCTGAGACCTGGAATTTCCGGAGCGGCAGAGTGTCGTCCTCGAGTAAATTAGACCATCGGATTCGTGTCACAGGGATCTATGAGGGGACATTAGCGCTAAGACGACATCGAATCGTTGAGAAAAGGCTTACATATTGGAGTCACGGTTTAATTACCTGTGCGAGAGAAACATCAACGAAAAGACACGTTCAATAAATGGACAACATACCAGTCACACTTTAAACCCGAGCGAGAAACGTACAAGATCATCGAAATCCGGCGAAAGACCAGAGCGACGAACTCCGCCTCAGGCCAGACGTTCTTGGTCTGGTTCAAAGTCGCGGTCGATCCCAGCAGCGTAAGGACATCCAACAAGGTTCGACGTTCTTGACATACAGATAGCAGCCGGCGCATAGCCAACTGTGTTCCCGGCGCGGAGCCAAGTATAAGATCCAGGGTGTCGATAACCTGTAAAAAGTGGGGTTAGTAGGTGTAAGGAAAGTGTTACAGTTGAGAGACTTACCTTAACCGTGTAACAGTAATCGTAAATCTACTGCGATAGAGAGTGACGTGAACGGCCCCGTTAACAGTCGTCCTTGCCGCCGTCGAGAAGGATCATCATAGTCCAGCGTGATGGGTGGCGAGTATCGTGGTGGACGGAACACTTGTATTGGCGAGCAGGATCACCGGCAAGTAGCCCCGGGCTTTCAGCGCGCGTAGCCAAATGAGTAGACTACAAAGTCAGTAAGTAAATGCTACAAGGATATCAAGTCGACTTACGAGTATGAAAAGAAGTAAGGTAGAGCGTCAACTGACCTATTGGTGAGTACTGCGTCGTGAAGGGGAGCATGGCGACGACCTACCGAGTCGGGTTCAAAAGAGAGTCGTCGAGGGGAGAAATGCATTGAATTAGTCCATCTAGGACAAGGTAAGTCATTATGTAGGACAAGAAGACAACAATACACCGCACCTTCAAAATGTGTCGAGCGTCGTACTTGAGGTTCGGCGAGGACTGGAGTGACGGTCTGTCCACTTAGCCCAGCATGTCATCAGGCCGAACGACAAGGCACCGCACCTTGCAATTGACATAGACCCGCCGTTCCCCCGGAATCATAGAAGACTATGTCCGAGTCAGCTTGGTGTGGGGGTGAAGAGAATAGTGTATCACACTTTATATCGGGAATGGGTCGTGCGACAAATTGAACAACTATGAAGAAAAGGTAAGAAAACATTAACGAGGGTGCAGCGACAACGCACCTGGTAGACGAGTGAGCGCGCTCGGGAACCCTAATCCTTGTCCAAAGGTCCTGATAAGTCGTCCGTGGTCGTCGTCAGACCCAAAGACATCAACCTCCAGAGCAAGAACCCGACCTTCAGAGTTTGTTAACGGTGGTCCACGAGTACTGGAAACGGAGAACTTGCCAGAGTGTTTGGCGACGTCGACGGCGAGCTGACGAGTCATCAAAGACGCGGCCATAACAGAGAACTAAGCGACTAGAGTGGAAGGGTTGGTAAGTACATCAAGGAGGAACATGCAACAACGTACCCAGTAGTCAGATGAACCCCCGCCAAGGCGTCGTCAAGAACATTCCACGAGTCGCCCTATGTTGTCGCTAAACGACGCCGCCGTCAAAGTCGAGGGCCACCAGTCGCGGGACATCCAAACCGTTAGAGGAGGTCAATGGCCGTCGAAGGAGCGCAGCGGACGAGGGCGTCCAAGCATCGCGAAAGACGGCGTCGAAGGGCGACAGCTAAAGGAAAGGACGAGTAAACAAAGTGGGATCATGGTGGTAGGAAGGAACCCACGCTTGTGACCATCAGCGTACGAAAGCGGTCACGTTTTCGGCGCGTCGGGAACTCGATGTGCTGGTGTCGGTGGCAGCGACGAGCATCGTCTTGATGATGAGAGAAAGAGGGATGGGACATGATATGAATGAATAGAAGAGCTGCGAGAGAAGGAAGCCGAGGAGAGGAAGGAAGGAAGTGAGTGATGATGGTCTATCTGCAATTTCCTTGCCTTTTATAAGGATTTCATGGCCGCCAAGCTCGAAATAAAACGTAAATGTGTTCCGATAATCGGAAGCCCGTGGATCTAGAGCGCTCGTTCGCGCGGAGACTTCGGGACTTTTTGTTCAATTAATGTGCCGCCACGCGGACTCTTTTCTGTCTCCTACGCGAAATAAGCTCCCTGACAACAGAAAAGCGTCCGATATAACTCACAGTTTAACATTGAATCACGACTATCAAATTGTCAGACCCCGTCGAACGTGGGTGAATGAAGACAAGTTACCTCCGCCTCAAGAATGCACTCATTCTTCATTCCCTTCATCCTTGCCAAGTCTCCGCCATCCAAAATGCTGTGATCGTTTCAAGGAGAGGACCCTGATCATCTGATGTCAGTCATCCAGAAGGTTCCAAGGACGGGGACCTGAAAAACTTACAGATTGGTTTTTCGTGGCGGGCATTGCGCACCGCTTCGCGTTGCGATATTCGCCCTTCTGGACACGGAGAGAAGCATCCGATTACGTTCTAATGAGTATCACATGAGTCATAACAAAGTGGAGCGTTTTGAAGAACGGAAAAGGTACGAACCTTTTGGACCTCAATGTGAATTGCACATTATCTTGATGGTGCGCGCGCCTCGCAGCCAAATGGACATTGGAGCAAGTCGATAACAATCATATTAAGGTACAGTAGTCGCTATAATGGGTCAAATAGAGCGGGAACCGCGAACTGGCCAAAAGCGCGGGAGGAATGGAGGACGAAGACGATCTCTGTCGTCACTACCCCGCATCCGTACTCGACAAGATAAGATTGTGAACGCCCCAGACGCGTCACAGGGTCCTCGAAATCCTCGTGTCATCGATGGTCAGGGTCCTTGAGGCCTCGCTGACGCTTTGACGCGAAAAGTCGGGTAAGAGGCGCGTCCAGACATCCAACGACCCTCGGAATTCGTATTACGTACGCTTCATAGCAATATCCAATGAAAATTAGGTCGCCCAGAGGCGCTTGAAGACGGGAATGAGCGGGATGAGCAGGTGTAAGCGTGTCTTGATGAACATTCGTGGTGGTCCAAGTCCAAGGGGTTCCGATCACTTGGCGTTACCTGATCTAGATGTCGACCTTCGAACGCGATATTTCTCCGTCAATTCCGAGAGCGTACGACGTCTAGAACGCCCACCCAACTCGGCTAACCCGCTGGACGTGCGGAGGGAATATTCCGCGGAGGATACGCACTAACCCTCTGGCGACACCACGGACATCATATCCAGGGTTCATAGCATCGATCGCACTGGTTTCTGGGATGCCCCTGGGTGAAGTTTTCAAGAAATCGAGTTTCGAGGTTTCCCGAATATTGACATCGTCGTAAATGTCCACAAGTGGTATATCCGTAAGTCCGTCTATTTCTCCGACTTTGGGTCATTACCATGTTTTAGTAGGATCATGTACCGTACTCTACGTGCCATTTTGGGCTTCTCAGGTGTCTCCAACGATGTGTTATGTTAAGATATGTATTTTGGTAACAAGTCTAGTAACAATTTTTGAAGGGTACGGTAACATAATTCGAACACATTTCTCAGTTCGCGCAGTAAGAATTGGGCGTAAATCAGATCATATTTCAGACATATCCTACGACAAGAATTTCGTAACGACGCTATTTGTACCGTATCTCGACAGCCGGACCTTCAACCGCCTCAAACTCGCGCCAACAGATCACCCAACATGTAAATCTGAAGTCCAGAACAACGAGAAGCAGGGAGCCGAGATGGCGACGCCGTCGCCGCCAATTCGAGCTATGAAATTGATCAACATCAAAGACGATCAAGCAATAACGGACTGACGAACCTGATGGCCCTCGTCGTGGAATATCCTGATCCTGTGCATGCGGGGGTCGTAGATGTCGACAGCGACGGCATCCTTGAGCATAGTCGAGGCCACTATCGCTCCCAGCATGGTCCACACCGACGTCGTCCACGACCTTCGACAAATATCCCGAGTGTGGCGCTATAGCGCAAGCCGTCGCTAATTGCAGCAGTGAGTAGCTCGCAGCCGCGAGCGCAGCGGCGGCATCGCCGCTGCTCACTGCTGCCGTGTATCCTGAGCTGCTAATAAAAGCCATAAGTCCAAGAAAATAGGGATACAAAAATAACGTACCCAGCACACAAGTTCGCCGTCGCCATGGCCGCATTCGATCCTAAAGCCGAAGGGCGAAAGATCCAGATCGACAAGTTTATCCGCCATGGCCGGCCCCAAGCCTCGGCTCGCAGGCAAAGAAAGGTATAGCCTCCCGAGTCCCAGCTCCGTGTTGAAATTCCCTCGCGACGACGAGTCGTCCAGCAGAGGAGAAATGTGTGTCCACGGGCATAGTCGACGCCGCTCTCGATTCCGGTATTCTCCATCCTAACGTCGCCCAAGTCATCCGGCGAATATTCCAAGTGTGGCGCTATTGTCCGTGAAACCGTCCGTATTTGAGCAGTGAGCAGCGCGCATCGCTAGCGCAGCGGGGGAAGCGCCGCTGCTCACTGTGACTGGGATAACTACCTGCGTAAAATCTAACCCGTTAGTACAGGAATTCGGGGATAATAGAGGTAACGTACTATTTCGTTGCGCCAAGTGTCCAAATTGGATTAATAAAGTCGAACGCAGCCAGATCCAGATCGCAATCAACGGCGTCGTTTACCCGAGAGGACGCGGAGCCTGGACTGGCGGCCTTGATCCTGCGTTGAACTAGCAGGAATGTTCCTGTGTACCCAGAGCGTGAGGCGGCAGTGCAGCTGCTGCGAAAGCGAGTCTTCTGAATAAAATTTGAGAGATGGGGGGAAGCAGGAGAACATGTACGTACGAATAGTTTTGAAAGTTCAAACTGGCCCTAATGTCAAAGCTGTTAGATTTTAAACCTCAAAATAATGCGAATAACCTACGATTTCCCGCTTAAACTCAAGCCGCTCCGGCGAGGAGAACAGACGCCGCCAAGATATCACGTTCCTGAGTCCCAAAAGTGGATCCTAAAGTCAGCGCTCAGGCGAGTCTCGGAGGCGGCCGCGAAGCGGCCGACAAGTCCCCTGGATCGACATCACGGAGGAACGATAGCAAAACTGACGAGAATAATGTCAGGTTTGATGCAGCAATAAGGCGAGAATCCTCACCAATTTCCTGGACCCAAAAGCCCGGCCGGCGAGGCCAACGAACACTGGTAGCACAAGACACCGTGTCCACAACAGTCATCCTCTCGAAGCCATCCCGGCGAAGTCCTTTGCCTGCGCGTCCGAGAGGCGGCGCAGCCGCCTCTACGTTTCCTCAAGGAATAAGATGTTCGAAGTATCGGGGAGTTTGAAGCAGAAGCGTCGAAATCGTGATCTGAGATCTATCAAAAGGGTCAGAAATCAGCGTCAAAGTTCAAAGTGGATACACACTTTTTCTTGGGACAAAAGTCCGGCCGGCGAGGCCAGTCCACGCTGGTATGTCTAGGACACGAACCTCCTCAAGTCACGTCGTTTGTCTCGCATAGCGCACGGCGGTGCAGACGCGTCTCGGTTTCCCAAGAAATCGTGTTCCAAGCGGAATTGAGGCGGAGATGTCCATATATCGATGTGGGATCTAATCTAGCAAGGGTAAGCAATGGTTCAAATTAAAGGAGACGAATGCACCTTTTCCCCTAAAAAAAAGCCGGTCCGGCGAGGACGACACACGCCGTCATTTCTCAACATTCTGTTTCCAGGGGCGATGACCAGGCATTCCGAACGCGATTTTGAAGGAGGCGCACCAGGCAATACTTTCCGAAGTATTCCACGCTGCGAAGGCATCAAATGGGCCTAGAAATGGTGACAATATACCTTGAAACTGCGTCAAAATCAAGCGGAAAAACAATAAACACAACGCACTTTTTCCCAAAGTCAAAAGCCTGCCCGGCGAGGGCACCCACGCCGCCAAATCGTTCCAGCGCGATTCCAGAAATTGTAACTTGAAGGATCACGAGGGATTGAGTCACTGCCCCGCCGTTGCACGCGTCCATTTCGAACTTGACGTCGGAGAAGATGATGGTAGGAGGAGAACGTTGACCTGCCACTTTTGGACTTGGACGTGATCGACGTCTGGCTTGTTTCTTCCCATCACGTCCAAGTCATGTCGCGTCGAACTCGATCCTTCGCTGCGTGTCGCACACGTCTCCATGGTTACGCTTCCTTCTCTGATTCAACTGTGAACCTGTGCGCGAACAAGCCACGCACCTCTTGCCTTCTATGCCCTGCAGTGTCTCTCTGACGCCCTCGAAAAATTCTGAACTCGAATCTGGACGAATTGAACGGGTCGCGACTGTCCTTGCTGACCCTTAAACCTGGACGACATGAATAAACATTCAGCCAAATCTGTACGTCTCTCTGATACGCACCTCTCTCTGAATCCGCGAAAAAAATCTGAACCCGAATCTGGACGAACTGAGTCGGTCCCTGCTAAGCGCTAATCCTTGACCTGGACGCCATTAACATCCTACCGAATCTTGCCCTTGAACGTCGCCGACCTAGATAGAAATTCAGCGTTGATCAAAACACACTCGGACAAGGAAATCACAGAGGGCGACCAACCTATTGCGTGAAGAGAGAGAGGCAAGCATTTCTGCATTGCTTGGACTGTGCTGACAGCGACGAGGCAGCGAGACATGGTGGCGGCAAGGATGATAGTAAGGTGATGTGGGACCGAATATTACTTACAAGGGCTAGACACCGCTGTGGAGTAACATCCCTGCATGCTCTGGAATCACACTTCTTAGACCCTGACCGACATGTCGCGAGTGGATTTCCTCCCTCAATCGAAAGTAAATTTCTGTCCCGTTGAAAGCAGCTTGTTCGGTTTGATTTTCTGCATTCAAAGACACCAATATCAATGGATGTGTACCTCTGAGAGCTAGCAGAAAGGTGAAGACACCTCTCCGCCATGCCGTCAGAGGTGATCGAGAGAATATTGCGAGGCACGGAGGACAGGAATGTTGAGCTCGCTGGCAGTCTTTGTGTCGAAATGATGGATAACAATGTATATATGTATCGAGAGCTATAAATCAGAGCTTCCAGCCGATACCAAGAACAAGGCAAATTGAGAACGAAGTGTGGCGCAGATCGGGGTGCCAAGTCCGTTGACATCAGCAAGTCCGATTCGGCGGTCGGACGCCGTGGCACGAGTGACAAAGAGTCTGGACTCTGGAGAGGGTATATAAGGTGTCCGGACAGTGACAGAGCCCCATCTCATTCTCTCTCTCCTACTTGTCTCATCTCAGCGACGATGAGCACAGTGTCGTCGCCATCCAAGTTGTGAGTCTTGAGTTTGCATTACGTTGCTGACTTGTATCTTGCAGTTTTGTTGAGTTGGAGCCGGGTAAGTCCTAGATTAGGGTTAGTACTGACCACGCTTTATAAACGGCACTTGAGTTCGGAAACCCATCTATTCACCCCGGTTCTACGAGAAATGGCCGGTCGCCTGGTAGATGGGTGAAAGGCACGGGTGTCAGACGTTCCACATAGTGGTACGCCGTCGAGTCGGACGTTCGCACAAAGTCCTCCTCCTGAGGCCATTGGTCTAAACAACCGGTGCGAGCCAAGAGGATCCCCGAGCCAGAGGGTTGGCTCGGGGATTCTTTTCGGTTCTTGGGGCCCACCAGGCCGGACCCTTCACGGCCGTACGATGTATGATTTTATGGACTTGCGTTCATGAAAAAAGCCATTTTTGTACCCCCCACCCTACAAGCTTTTTCAACTTTTTATTTACAGCGTTTTACGGTCTGAATTTCTATCGTAGGGTATCCCAACCATGTATTTTACAATTAGAATTCAATTTGCGAAGCCGTACACCTCAGCGTTGCAACAATAGTTAATCTCGAGTGAATAGCGCGGCGCACTGCAAGTCAGCACAGCCACTCAGGCGTTGAGTCCAAAAAAGGAAGGACGCGCCTCTCTCCGCCATCGATAAGGCGTCTCTGCACAGGAAGATGCCCACCCACGCGAAGACGACCATCCAGCCACCCGACGACAACCTGCCTCACAATCGATGAAGAGGAGACGCCTGCACGCGAAGAGGAGTACATGAGAGGAGCAGACGCACGCGAGAGAAGCACAGAGGATGAGCACGCGAGAGGACAGCAGACGAGAAGAGAGCATACGAGAGAGGACAGCACGCTCCCACTCCATAGCACGACACGCTCCCAGCCACGACGAACACGAGCACTCCCGCCCACGCCCATCACATCAGACACACACCCATCCCAACACCATCCAACACACCCAGCGCATATCAACACGCGAATGGCGGAGAGCAGACGTTCTCCTGTACGATCCAAAGAGGACGAATGAAGACCTCCTTGTTATAGCGTACGGCGCGCACTCCAACCACAGACTGCGAGATTTATGGCTCAAACCTGTGGCCCACATTAAACACTCGATTAAAAGGCAGTCTTTTGAGCTACTTCCTCCGCGTAGGCAGGCCATGCCCGGTAGGGTTGGACAGTCAGTTTACATGTTCTTTTTCAGTCGCGTCTACATACTCATCTCCCGCCCAGTAAGCGCGTAGAATTCTCGCAAGATGACAAGGAACATCTTGGGCAGTATCTGGCCTCTCGTGTTCCCAAGCCTGCCGACGGTGGACTACTTGGCAAAGTCCTCTACAACGAGCTGGTTGACCTGTATACGGTGGACCCCACGGAATATGCATGGGTGAAGCGCCATACTGCGCAATCTTGGCGGGAGCACTACAAGAAGAACACGGCCTATTTCAACGCGTTTATCATCGACTATGTTGCCGAATACGGCGCTAATCATGACCGCAACCGATATTTCCGTACTCGAGAGCTGAACCGCGGCATCAAGCGCTCTCATAGCGACGACGACGATGAACAAGACGAGGAGGAAAAACCGGAACATATTCCAACCCAAAATTGGAGGGGAAAGCGTGCCGCACGTGAGGAGGAGGAACGGCGCCAGAGAAGCATAGCCAGGCGCCAAGAAGCGGAAGAGGATAGCGAAGAGGACGTTGCACCGTAAGCTGCTAAAACAAATCCTTGCCAACTACCTAATTCATGTTATAGATCTGCTCGCCCTAAAAACGCGACTCCCGGCCCCTCGGGTACCAACCGCCACTTTTCTGAGGGCATGACCACTCTGGTCGCGTCTCCGGAAAAGACACAAATCATTACAAGTCCGACTCCTCCCGGCTCTCCAGTTCACAGTCCTGAACCTAAACGGGAACGATCTCCTTCCGTTATAGAGGTAATCGAAATTCAATCAGACCCAGAAACCCCACCAAGGCCTAAACCCAAACCAAAGGCCGATGGGAAACGTCGCGGTAAGACTCCGGTTCCCATAGTGGCGGAATCCGACCAGACCAAGGCTCCGACTCAAGGAGAACAAGAAGATCCCGTCATTGTGGAATCGGCGCAGGAGGAACAGCCAGTGCCAAAGCCTGAGCCGACCATTAAAGCCAAAGCTCGTTCGAGGAAAGTTCGCACGCCCGACGTTGCACCCACGGCTCCGTATCGTAACACTCGGTCGCGAAGCAGGAGCGTCGAGCCAGTCGCTTTACCACCGTCGAAGCGGCGACGCGTCAACAAGAAGCCTGATCTCCAGGCTGTGAAAGAGCAGGACGATGAGGAGATCAGAGAGACCAGCGTTGAGCCGGTCGTTCCCCCAGAGCCGAAGAAACGACGCGGGAACAAGAAGCAGGTTGCCGAACAGCAGCAGCAGGACGAGGAGATGAGAGGCGAGGGTGTTGAGCCCGTTGTTCAACCACCCGAGGAACAGCGTGTTGACAAGGTCATGGAAGAGGACGAGCAGGATGATGAGGAGATGAAAAATGGTAGCGTTGAGCCCGTCGTTCAACCGGAGCCCAAGGAACAGCGTGTCGACAAGGGAGAGCCGGAGGACGAGCAGGATGAGGAGGAGAAGATCGAGGACCTGCTGAGGAGTGAAGACCCAAACAACTTCATTTCGGATGCGCCCCGGGCCCGCAAATCTCAGCCTTCGTTCATGGATTACGAGCCTGCTCACCCTGGGCCGCAGATGTATGATTCTTTGGATGAAGATGATCTTCAGACGCGGGTGGCGCTTTTCTCAGAAGATGACGATGACGATGACGATGAGGAGGAATCACAAGAGCCATTATTCACGCAAAAGGAGGAATCACAGGTTCCACTGTTTACGCAGGAACACGACGTGCAGATGGAGGTGGACGAGGACGAAAGTGAGAAGGCGCAGGAGAAACCGCCGTCCACCCAGCCTCTGGGCGATTCGCTCAACAAGTTTAACAGCCGGCGGGCGAAGAAGACGCCGGTGACCCCGCCTCGCCAAGTTCGACTTCGAAGAAAGTCGACAGAGTCTTCGGAACAGTTCCCTTTGGAAGGCACTGGCGCGGGGAGGAAGTTGAAGGAGATGCAGAATATTGGCAAGGTCACGCCGTATGTTCCGCCGTCGGGGTCGCGGGCTGCGAAGCATCTTTTGCAGCGGTCTCCGTGAGGAGGTAGTTTGATCGTTCGTTTTGGGTCTTGGAGTCAGGTCGTGATCGTCTTTGCTGTATGTATACTTGACCTATTGCTTGTGCTGCTGCTGTATTTTTGGCTCTGGCTAGTACTTTTATGATTGGACATTAGTTAATTTGAATCCGTGCTCTGTAATGTACTAGTACTACTATGATAGTTTCCTGTGGACTCTACCAGCACACAGCCTGAACATCTTTCTGTCGCAAAGCCCGCATGCATTCCAGAACTTCCGGTCCAAGGTTACCCCCATTACGGATTCCGAGGACAACAGACGAGAGACGTACCATCGGCGCGCGAAGAGAGCGCGGGGAGCAGTGCTCTGTGGGGCTGGCAATCCTCCGCCCACACAAATTCGAGAGACGTCAACTCGGGCAGGAGGGTATTGGCAGACAACTGCTTGAAAAGCCTTTTGTTGAGCAGAGGTGGTCCCGAAACAGCCTCAATAACCTGTAGGTATTTGAGATGGCCCATGTCACGGAGCGCATCAAGCAGGCTGTCCGCCAGCGTCGGCCGCGCAATCCAACCAGGATAGGTGTCGTCATGCCGCCCGCGCATAACAAGACTGAACGTGCTCAGCTTGCATTGCGAAGATTGGAGGAATCCAGGTAGCACGAGGAGCGGGTTGCTCCATACCGTTCGATGTTGCCGGGGGCAGGTTTCAGGGTCTGGAAAGATTATTGTGAGGTTTTCGAGAGTTGGAATCGAACCATTATGAAAAAATGCGCACATGTTATCGGTGTAAAGGGGTGAGTCAAGGATAAGGGTAGTGACACGAAGTATGAATGATAGGTCGGGGTGTAACAAGGAACTGTGCGCGTTGAGAATAAGTGTTCTGCCCTCTCCATCCCCATTCGTGAAGTCATCGTGAGTGCCCAAAAGCCACGCCCTCGCTTGGTCAATTTGAACTCGCCGTAATTGTCCCCAAGGTAGTTCCTTTCTTCGAAACAACTGACTCTCGAGATAATCCAGAAGGACGACAGTGGACAAAGACGGGGCCGCACTAAAAATGCTAGGTAGGCTGCCCCTGAGAGGACCCTTCATCGCCAATGTAAGGGACTCGAGAATGGGAGCGTTCAATTGCTCTGTCTCGGAGAGCGATTGACTATCATCAAGATCATCTTCCAAAAGTTGGATGTCTGCTGGCTTCATATGGAACTCGGCATGCCTCCACTGAGCGAAGCTCACATAAATATCGCACATAACGTCGACATGATACTCGTAGGTTTCTTCAAAGGGAGAATCATCATCGTCATCATCCGACTTAGGGTGGTCCCTGGCGGGAACTTCTACCTTGACAGAAATTGGGATCCCCCCACATCGTTGAAGAAAATGCTTGTAGACGTCCAGACCACACGCGCCGGAGTACGGGGCGACGTAGATGTTCGTCCATAAAGTAGGTGTAGAAATGGAAATGTCGCGCCACTTAGAGCAGACAAGGCTGATGGAAAGCGGGGTTTGTATTCGTCCTGTTGAAAGGAAGTACATGCCGAGGCAAAGATGATACCAAGGACTTCGGTAGGAAGCTGGCGGATGGGGGAGGACTGATGAAACGCGTGGTTCGATGGATATGCCTCTCGAGATGGGCGTGGTGCGTCTTCAGCGCACTAAGCAACAACTCGACACGCTGAATTTCCTGGGCCAGCATCGTTAACGCGGCGGACGGGTCGCTCGAGCTGTTCGCTATGGAGGCGGAGTCCGTTCTAGAAGGGTTGTGATGCGCTCTAGCGAAATCCTCTTCAAAGGGCAATGGATACGAGGTCAGCGCAATTGAGGCGCAACATCTTGGGCATAGCTCGACGTTGGTCGTCGTCGTGGTTTTCATCGGAAATCTGATTCAATTTGCATTGAAGTAAGCGGTAAAGCAGTTGAAATCAAGGCTCACAATGTATCCTTGACTAGGGACTAAATAAGGCCCTTACTGGGACGCGCAACTCGCTGCAGCTACGATCTGTCAAAAATGATCTATATGGACAGCGCCACCGACGCACCTGTCGTTGACCGCCTTGCTTCTCGAAGTACAAGTGATTTTGCTGGCGTATACGACAAATTTTGAGGAGATGATGGTGGTCAAGAAGAAGTTGTGGACGGTAACGTGATCATGACGCTGTCTATAAAGTATGATCGTCCAAATATTGGCATCCAAGTACGGTACTAGACCCCGGGAACTACCAACACTCTTGCCGTCCCGTTGGCTGGCAATAACAGTTCTCAGCAGAACCTTGCTGAATACTGCCAAAGCGTTGCACGAACATTCCGTTGCCGTAAATCCTGCATTCGTCCTACGACTTCCTAGCCAAGGTTCCATCCGTTACGGACGCCAAGGACCAACAGATGAAAGGGATCGTGCGGTGAATTCGGAAGAGCATTGTGTGACGACCCCGGTAGCAGCGATGCTCCATAGGCTAGACAACGCTAGTAATCGGAAAAATCTCAACAATCTCTTACTATTATTATCTGTCTGTGTCCGCTTAATTCCAATTTTTCATGTACTACACTGGTATTACCAAAGCGACGCTTGAATCCCTTGTTCCCTCAGTTCATTCAGGCAATCAAGGACCTCGTGCCTAAACTCGCCACCACTCCGAATGCCAAGCACCACGGACGACAACGACAACCACCCGCTACTCGACCGAAGCATCGAAATCAAACTGCTCGGCGGTTCATGACCCTCTGGCCACACCAACTCCAATGACTGGAGTTCTTCAAGTATCGCGTCCGACCAATGCACGCTGTGAAAAGCTCCTCGACGAGGAGTAGCGGTCCATGAGCCGCAGCCTCAGTGATCCGAAGCTTTTTCAGATCTGGACACTGCTGCAGCAAGGCGATGTGAGCGCTCGCAAACGCATCATCGATTGGTACAGCCAAAGGTGCGCCGGTGAAGGTGACAGTGAGGGTTTGGAGGCAGCACTTTGATCGAGCAATCATGGATCCAAGTGCGTTCACAACATCGTTAGGGCCTATCGTCCGGATGATATGCCCCTTCACTGGACTGTCGTCCTTGCATGAGGTAATCAGCGTGACATCCTGAAGGTCGGGCATGGTTACGGCGGCCAGCAACTTGTCCAGGGTACTAAACCGCGAACCAAGTTCTAGTACGAGAGTGGTAAGCTGTCGGACCAGCAATGGCTCAAATGTTTCGGACCGCCTCGGAAATGTCCGTGCAGGATTTTTGGAACAGATTCTGAGGGTTTTATCCATGGCGTTAGCAAGGAAGCGCTCAGGTACATGTTCCAGATGTTCGAGATCGTCTTCGTCGAATGTAAGGTTGCAGATCCGCTCCCACGGTATGTTGTTGTTGGTGTAGAGCCTGCACCCGGAAAAAGTGACAGAAGAGAATGCCGGGGCAGAACGAAATGACGACGGCACAGAAATATAGTAATTGGCATGATCGATGATATCAGTCGTCTCCACTATGAGAGCCTTCATAATTTCCGGGACATTCTGGGGAAGGTCTAGCAAAATCGTGTGAGTCATGATCTGTTAACCGTAAAATGACGATTTTCCACTGCCAAATGGCCTGAAGAAGTCTGATAGGACCTTGACATCAATGTCCTTGGAGTCAACACCCTTGTTCTTTTGAGTGAGGGCCGCGATAGGCAGAAGGGGGTTTGTTATCTCTAAAAGCAAGGAAGCTGACCACATCTATCCAGGTAATGCTCGGCAATGGTGGACGAATATCGACCATCAGGTCGCATAGAAGATGTTGGTCCAAAGTGCAGGCGTGCTCGTGACGATGGTTCGCCAGTACGAGCCAGACGACGCTGAGGCGTAATGCCGTTCGATGATTCTCCGTCGAAAAATCGACGCATGCATAGGAAAAGATGATGTCAACAGTTCTGTGGGAAGTCGGCGGATAGGAGAGGGCTGGATGAATGGGTGCGCGCGGCTGACGTAGGTAGAGAATTAGCCTGCGATGCTTCTCTAGATACTTCAGTAACGCTTGAAGCGTCGAATCTTCTGCTTCAAATGTGTCTATTTCTGCAAATGCTGCCGGGAGCTGGTTTTGGATTTGCGTGACCTGAGTTTCGGGAGGGACACAGAACGCCTTTGTGACACTCTTCTCGTCGAAGAAGGACGGATATGAGGTCAAGAAATGGAAGTATGGCATTTGGGACACAGTTCGCGATTTCTGGAGGGGTACTCATGAACTGACAGGATGCTGTTGAAATGTTGTTCATACATCTTGTCATGTCGTGAAAAAAGCTGTGTATATTGCTCTCGGTTAGGTCCGCTTATGATTGGACGTCGAGCGCGCAAGTTCGTGTGGCCGACCTAAACAACGAAAGAAACAGCAAGCTATGACCAGCGTATGAATGAGATGATCGTGGTCCTGAGCAAAACGTTTCGCGTCATCGGTCCGGTCCTTCACTTGTTGGCCGTCGAGAACGAAAGGCTAAGTCGCGTTGAACTCGTGGGCAAACAGGCTGCACGATGCGAGTCATAACATACTTTGAATCCTGGGATAAGGATATACTTGCAGATGTATTTATGTGCATAAAAAGATATCAATACGACGTCGCGCATCGTATCTCAACATTCCTCTTGAGCTTCCTCCTAACATGCTCGTCCAACCACGTCTTCGTCTCCTCCAAAGCATTCTCCTTAATGGACCTGAACCACAAGAGCTCCAGAGCCGAATAACTCGAACCATTCAGCGTCGGCACGATACTCCCCCAATCAATCATCTCAAAATCAGCCGCCTCCTCCATCGAAACATGAAAGAGAATCTCCTTGAGACAAGGAGAATTGAGTTTCGCAAGGATAGGCGGGACGTGCTTCGCTGATAACCCTCGTCCCATGTAAATTGGATAAATGGCAAGCAGTCCAAATCGAAGAGTCTCCAAGTTGGTGAGAGTCGTCAAGTCAGCAACGCGACAGAATGCATCTTGGTACAATCAGAGTGCGCACAATGACCCGTTAACGTCACACGCACCTTGCCCATCCGTTGAACCAGACGATGAATCCGAGAATCCGATGGTTAAACAGTAATCGTCTGGCCAACGTCGTACAGAAAGCGGGAAACATGATGCGCATCTTGACACTGATGCCCTCCAATTCAACGGTGGGAATCTTCATTGAGCCTGGAGTAGCACAAAGCCAGTCAAGAACTCGGCGCTGATCGCAATTCCGTGTTGCAGAGATAGAGACTGTCAGAAATCGCGATGGCGGTGTGTCGGATGACTATGTCATCGCCCTGAAGCCTGAGGGGCACCATCCCCGACGTCGTTGCCCAGGTATATATATCGTAGCGCAAGACGCTCTAGATTCGTACAACGAGAGACGAGCTCCGTCATACGGCTGACCCTGTTCAAAGTGCGTAGACTGCATGTCCAAGCGCTTCACCTTCGGACCAAAAAGCGGCACAGCCGCCCTCCATTCCTCTTCGGCCATGTCGGTTGAAACGCGCGTGATAGATGTATATATCCTCGACGTGCGGTAGGAGCGCAAGTTGGGGGAGAACGCTGTTGAGCCAAACCGCCTTGGCAGGGTTCCGGTTGTAGCTTTCATGGAGGCTCAGTTGGCGAACGCGTGAGCGGAACGTGCACAGCGGATGCGCGACGAGCGCGCCGAACGTGATACCGATAGTGCGGTCGTAATGGGGCGAGATATACGGCTCTCGAAGGTGTGCAGACGCGTGCGGGGAAGCCATGATCGACAGACTAAGGAGCATGAGAGGGTTTTTACTGGTTTGGTCGAATCTGTCTGCAAGCTATAGTCTTGGGAGTAATAATTGGATTTCGCCTCTCCGTCGAGGATATGGACGTGGTCCAAATGGTGTCGAATACCTCTGGGGGAAAGATGTCGCCATGGTGGTGGTAACTGTTGAGGTGCGATCGATTGCACCGCTTTTCAGCGCCAGGGCCCAAATAGTCCCGACTACATACATGTTGGAATATTCAAGTGCCTCACTGCACCCGATACCGGTACTCCCGATGCCGGCGCACCCCACCGGTGCCATCACCACCGACTCGCCACCATTCCCGCCGTAGACTTGTCATCCTCCGATTGTTATTTATAGTACATGCTTGTAGGTATAAAAGCCCTGTATGTAGTCAGTACAACTCAGTTTCGAATTTGCGGGTTTCCGCACCTTCACAGTCCCGTCAACTTCCTAACTCACCCGTTCATCGACGCGTCGCTCTCGTTTTCTCACAATACATCGAAAAGCCTTCGTCCTTTCATGCGTGATGAACTGGACGACGGCTTACCAAGTATCTCGGCAGCGTCCTCAGATGAAGGCGTATCGTGGATTCGAATAACCATCGAGGCAATGTCAAATTTCAAGAGCAGAGTACAATGAACAAGTGACTTGAACTTGTGACCTCAATTTTCCCCGTACATATTGCAACCAGACTTCGTTTCTTTGCACAATTCCGCCTGTTCCTCCCAGAATATTAGTCTGAGGGCTTCAAGTCGCGAATAGGTGGTACGATTTAAGATAGAGATTATGGCATCCCAGTCCATCAACGACATATCGTTGACGCTGAGACAGCAAATGGCACCGAAGAGATCTCTCTGACGTCCGTTGACCCAATTCAGAGAGTATGCGCGCAATGGCATGCAGCGGCGGTATCGGGTGCCCAGGCCATGATACCCAAAGGGCCAAATCGGATAGTGCGTAGGTGAGTTAAAGAGGATGGGTTCGCGTGTTGCAAAATAGATCTAGGATCAAGGTCAGTCGAGTTGACTTGATAAACGTTTTGAGAACATACCCTCTGCGTAAGTGTACGTTCCATCTTCGCTGAAGCCAAGTGTCAAGGAAGTAATGGAGGATCCAAAGACGTCGAGGCAGCGGGCGACGAGGATGCAGTAAGAAGGTGTCATGTCCTCGAATGACATGATAGACAGCAGAGGGGTGGTGTACAGGTGTAGTGGATGCGAGCCAATGAATGACATTCAGGGGCTCTTCGCCCGTGGAAGGAAACTTGCCTCAACTCCCGCGAAGGTCGAGGATATATAACGACGGTCCTGCCTGGAGCAGCGATCCATAGTCATAGTCAGGGAAGCCAGTTTAAGAACCTCGAGTTGCGTGCAGCGAGAGACGAGTTCTACGACGTCACTCGGTCGCGTGAAATAAGTCGAGAAAATCGACAGTCTCTTCAAATGGGGCCCGAATAGCGGAAGGACAATATCAGCCCAATCTGTTGCCGATACTTGGTAGAACCACATGTCCTTGAGATGCAAGTACTCGACATTTGGTAGTGTCGCAAGTTGTGGAAGGACCGTGCGGAGCCATTGTCTCTTCATCAACTCGGAGGGACAGCGATATGGTTCGCGCAGTTTGAGCGTGCGGACGTAGGGACGAAAAGTGCAGAGCGGATGGTCCAAGAGGGCACAGAACCCCATACCGACGTAGCGTCGTCGTTTGGGAGCAGCACCTCCTTGAACCCAAGGTGGCGGGTTCGCGGGAGCCAGGACCTGCATACTAATGCACAGGTGGGGAGTATCTTTTTCGGGAAAGTGTCCGCCACGTTCATGTTGTACGCGTCCAGAGCAGCATTATCGAGCTCGTGGACGTCGTCGAGGATAGCGTCGAATATTTCGGGGGGAACCATGGCCTACAGCGTGCCTCTAACGTGGCAGGAGACTGAGTGGATATCATCTAATCATTGACGCGGACGTCTCAGAACCTTTGACGCGCCGCGCATCTCGGCGAGCTTCCGATAGCCGCCCATCTAATAATACCGGAGTTTCGGATAGGAAACGGGCGTGGTGAGAAAAAGCGCACCTGCCCAATTTAGGAAACTTGACCCGGAACTCCCGGGCCGTCGTCCTTTGCTTTTTGCCTCCACCATGTCTATCTCGACGTCGGCGACGATGACTATCGGCACTCTGTTCGGTGTCATACCGCTTTACTTTGCCCGGTTATATCTACTACTCTTCCGTCACTCTGTCCTGACTACGCAGCTCCTTGAGGCCGTCTCATTCCATGTCGTGCTGGCCCTGTTGCTCACCTATCGACGCCCAGACGACTCCGAAGTAAAAGACCATCCGGATCCGCGGGCGGAGGACATGGGACGAGACAAGGAGATTGCTGGACGCGTCGTGCTCGTCGACTGCGTCCTTTGGTTCTTGGGAATTCCGCTCACAATCTCTTCTCATCCTGCTAGTATGTATATCGCTGCTGTAACCCATTACCAACATTTAAGGGTATTGTAGTGATCATAATGTGTCTTGCTGGCGCAATAACAGTTATTTACTCTGGACCTGGCTGGTTGAATCTTCCTGGATGGAAAGGCACGCGCTACCCAGTACGAGAGGGATTAAAGGAAGAGTAGCGAAAAGGTATGTTGCTCTCTTTTAGTGTATCACTACTGTCTGACGCGCAGAACAGCGAAAGCAAGAGTGACAGGCCGACTGTATATGATAACCGCCGATATGTACCGAGTAGGTGAAAATCCACTTCGAGTTGGCTGCGTCCACAATCTGTGTTTCGTTTCAAGTATACTAGGACGCATCAGCGGCAATATTGCTGAGTGCTCGCGACTGCGAGTTACTTTGATTGTCATATTGATGACGCTCGATCACTGCTTGACAAATCTGCTGCCTCGTCTTTGCCTCTCAGAGCCGCCCACTATAAATGTTCTGGGAATGTCCTCTTCTGTCTATCGTTTCCACTAACATGTTTCGCTACCATCTTTTCGCTTTTCTTATTGCCAGCGGCTTGAGCCAAACTCGAGCCACTGCCTCACCTTCGGACTGGACCGACCTCAGGGCCCGAATATCAGGTCATCTGTACGAAGGGGTGCCTTTTGCGCGTAGCTGCTTCGACGGAGACGCCCATAACGACACGGCTTGCGCCTTGGTACAGGCTGGTTATGACGACGCTAGTAAATGCCTTTGTCATTCAGGCTCATGAAATGGCATTGACGCCATTCTTAACAGCTAACCGAAGCAGCTCAGCCAATGCATACCTGTATCCTCAATGGGAGTCTTGTCAATCCTCCGGCGCGCAATGTATATTGGATTACCTTGATCCGACGAACGAGGCCGCATATTCCGCTCCGAACACATGCGAGATGGGGAGCATTGCTACTTACTATGTGAGCCTAAAAAAATGCTCTTTGTAGCACCTCCACTGACAACGCCACCTTAATAGATCGATGTCCAGTCGTCTGAAGATATAGCTGTGGCGTTCAATTTTTCGAGAAAGACCGGGACACCTTTGGTCATTAAGAATACAGGCGTTCGTTTTCTCTCACCTTGATGTTTTGAATTCGGCTGATGAGGTGACGTAGCATGATTTTATTGGAAGGAGCAGCGCTCCAGGATCTTTAGCTCTTTGGGTACGCCTCATTTCTGTCTTACCTCTCTCACACTGAAGTTTCCGTAGACGCACAACCTTAAAATTGCAAGTGTTTCGCGTATTTTGCAGGCGTCTCTAAACTCGATATTCTGCAGATCATCCTCAACACCAACTTCATTCCCCAAGGTAGCGACATCACGCCACAGACTGTTATGACCATGGGCGTAAGCCCACTTTCCTTATTTGTCCGCTGTAATGTTTAACGTTGACTAATAGGCCGGCGTGCAATGGCTAGAAGCATACAACTTTGCTGATGCCCATAATGTGACGATTGTCGGCGGGACTGATCCCACTGTAGGGAGTGTAGGTGGATGGCTCCAGGTAGACATTCATTTCTAAACGCTGTTTCACAGAGTGCTGATATTACGGTTATGATATAGGGCGGTGGCCACAGTGCATTATCCAACACTATGGGCTTGGGGTAGACAGAGTCCTTGAATTCAAAGTAGTCACACCCGACGGCCAGACGAGGATCGCCAACGCTGTTCAAAACCCGGATCTCTTCTGGGCGCTGCGCGGTGGTCAGTCGTTCTCCATCCTCATTACACAACACTGAGCTTCGCCTTGTAGGTGGA
>JADNRX010000672.1:0-27042 GCA_015501595.1 Hymenopellis radicata
GTCGTTTACGGAAAGGTCCGAATGCATACGCCGAGGGATGGCAGTAGTTCGCCGGTGACATCCTGTCTCATCCTGTAGGCCGTATTGATCCCTCATATTTCACCCAAGCGAATGCTCCGAGAAGACCGAAGGGCAGGATACATCACGCTTTTCTCCGACAAAATCCTCAAAAAGAAATAATCGTGGCGTCGTTCTACTAAGGCCCCCTATCACTGGGATCCAGCAAAGGCCAATAATTGAGCGGCCCGTTTGGCGATGTTTGGATCCGCAAAAAATGTGTCGTCGTATTCGGCTTGCTCGTTCTCAACCACTACTCCACCGAACATCATGAAACTTTGTACAATGCTTCTTGAGACTTCTTACATTGATTTCTTGGTGGCAGAATGTTTTTAATGTGTTCAAATAATTAGCCCTTCCAGTCTAAACTAACTCAGGTTGTCAGGCCAATGGCTGTAACCACGTTTACCGACCTCCAAAAATTTTTGAGCACCTCATGAAGATGATTCATGGAGATTCAATTATTTTGGGCTCATTGCTGTGGCAATATGTAGCCTATTCCGTGGCGCTGACACGTCGAATGGTAGGTATGGACCGTGGGAATTCTTGATCAAGACGCGTCGACGCGTTCTGCTGCACTTGCCTTTCGACCACGACAATCATTTATGACCAGCTCAAGCACCCAGATAAGCACTAACACATACTCAGATCAACTCTTTGCATTGTCAGAGTGGATTTCATAGCCCACGGAGGCACCAATCAATGATTTCATTGAAGACTGCTGTAACTGCTTAACGACGGCCGAGTACGACAACGGCTTCAAGAAAATGCCTAAAAATCAAGGAATACTATCCCTAGATACTCTACTACCAGATCCCCAACAGTGCTTACTGTACAGTTGTCGTGGTGTAAAGACGTCGACGCGAATTCACGACGACCACATAATTTGGTTTTGAGCCAGGGGTCCTGCCATATTAGGCAACGGCGCCCCAGGACCAAACATCGCCAAACGGGCCGCTCAATTATTGGCCTTTGCTGGATCCCACTATCACATGTTGATCGACTCCCTTGACCAGAACCATCATGGTCCGACTCACCGCTGTAGAACGTGCCCAGGCTGATGAGTTGGGTCAGAAAATATTTGACTGGATAAGACGTACCGAGGAGCACTACGTCGTCCTACGAACAGATCCGAATGCGTACGCCGAGGCATGGCAGCAGTACGCCGCCAAGGCACCGCAGATTGGCACTATCCCGGCCCGCGACAAATACGAGGAGCACATTTCGCTTGGGGAGAAACTTCTTGAAAAGAAATGTGTTACATTCTACGAGTAAGCATACATGTTATCTTGAGTTTGTACTATTTCTTTAACTGCTTTTCTTTAGTCACGTCGAAGCTGCCAACACGCTTGCATATCTCGTTCGCCTCCAGCTGACGCTTGCTGCTGATTTGGGGTGGCCGGTTCAGGTGGCAATAGGGGAATACGTGACAGCTAAAAGGTACGCCACTATCGCATCCTTTCATGTTTTGATATTAACACTGTGATAGTACGAATCACCGATATGCACCATCTCATTTTTACATGCCTCAAAACCCGCACCCTCTTCTCCTAGAGCATTTTGGACCCGCTAGAAACACGCCCACATCATCCGTGCCACCCGCGCCATCCGCCATTGAATATCCCGTCGTTCTTCCTGGACAGCCATTCTCCCGGAGCGACATTCTTCACTATCCCCGCGAATCTATGTTGCCAACAGAGGTAGCCTTTTATAAAACTAACCCCGGACCTCTCAGCGAACTCACTTTCACGACATCTGGCGAGATGGGCGACGAAGCCTTTCGGGTTTCGTCCTTTTTAACAATAGGGACGGAGAAGATATTCTATCTCGTGTTTGCAGATGAGGGCGCAGAGGCTGTTGCCTACTCGAGTTCTGATTTTTTTACTCTTCTCGAATCATCGCAGCGTGTTATCACTGACGGTAGCAAGTAGTGTTTCCCTAAGCCAATTCAATGGTCCTTCCGTCTATAGTTGCGACCCACATGACTGCCACCCTCGAGAGCATGCGCGCGCCCACGGCCTCAAGGCGTTGTGCGGACTGTCGTTGATCGAGGACGCACCCAATCTCCTACTGTTCGACACCGATAGTCAGTATGAGTGGAACTCCGAACTCGACGGCATTCCACGCACCACACGACCACGTGACAAACGAGTCACCATGTTTGGGTATCTCGTCGCGTGGTTCCTTGGCGAATATGTCTGCGCCAGCTCACCACGGCTCTCGTCGCCCACTTTCACGAATGGCAGGCCGGTCTTGCCATTCCGCTGTGCCTCAAACGCCACATCGATTTCACTACCGTCTTTATCACACACGCGACGCTCCTCTCACGCTACCTCTGTGCAGGCTCCGTCGGCTTTTACCACAATCTGAAATATTCTGACGTCGACCGCGAGGCGGGAAAATGCAGGATCTACCACAGATACTGCATCGAACGTTCCGGTGGCGACGTCGTTTCTCACATTACCGCCGACGAAGCAGAGTGCCTTCCCAAACTGAAGCCCGATGGCATCATCCCTAACGGCTTGAACATTGTTCAAGTGCCAAGCCATGCACCAATTCTAGAACCTGTTTCTCAAGTTCATGGTCCCGGATGCTCTACTGTTTGTGTTAATCTAACGGCGTACAATATTTTATATTCGAACAGCATACTACTGCAAGCTATCCTATCTAAAAGCGATGTCATTCTCCTTACAAGTGAGTCTAATCTACCCCAATAAAATCTCATTCCGGAAAAGTCATGCTCTGTCTACGCTTTTTCGTTCAGGTACTTGGAGGCCATTCCCAGCATCCACACAGGGAACGTCAACCTTGGACATGCAATGAGCATATGGGAGATGAGAGACGAAACTAGAAATGAAACGTACTTGTAAAGAGGGTACGGAAGCACACCCGTACGGATACCGATGCCTGTCGCAGCCTCTGGTGCCCAACCACCGTCCTAGAGAGCGCATGTCCATCAAGAACGTGTCGAGAGACAAAGTGCAAGATACTCACAGGCAATTGGCAAGACTGTCAAGACATGACCTTGCGTACAGCTCGTTCTACAGGTGTCTTGTCTGGATAGCGAGCATACATCAGAGCCATTGCAGCCCAAGAGGTTTGCGCCATGCTAGTCTTCTCGTGCTGAACGTAGGTCTCCGATCGGCACGACTGCAATAGACGTTAGAACAAGTCAAGCAGAGGTGTAGATGCCTGATGCCTTACCTTGGAACTCTCGCCCCAACCACCATCGGCTTTCTGGTTGTCGATCAGGAAGTGGCATGCTTTGCGTATGCGCGCGCTATTGGAGTAGTATTCTCCAACGCAAGAAAGTCCTTGGCACCCAAACCAGGTCCCGTACGTGAAGCAGACACCCCACGATCCGATCCAACCGCCTTCAGGAAACTGCGCCTTATGAAGGTACTTGACAGCTCCCTTGACCATGGCACTGATGAAAATGTAAGTTGAGAGTCGAAAACAAGTTAGAATGTTCATACTCAATATCGTTCGACCTGTAGCTATAGTGCTTCTTAAATTCGAGCAGGGCGGTGATGACAGATACTGACGCGCAAATGCTCAAGGCCCGAGGAACGAGGGTCTCAGAGCCTTTGCCAGGATAAGCTAGCTGCGTTTCTCTTGTCGCAATCTGTACCGAAATGATCATGTGCATAGAAACTCCATTGTGTGAACGTCCTCGTGAGGGTTGGGAAGGAGAGCGACCCGCCGCTTCGCGGCGGCCTCACCGAACCTGTGAGGCGGCCCCGACAACGCGTGACTGGACAGTCACCTGGCCGGCGCGAGAGGTCGATCTCCTGACACCAGGAAGAACCGGGAAACCCATGACGCGGGAGGGAAACCCGGGACAACCAAGCGTGGCGGAAACCAAGAGGGAAGGTGGGCGGGAGACGGAAAATTTACGGGAGAGACGGAGGATCGAGGCAGACGATGATGGACGCGTCGGACAGAAAAGGAAGACGCGTTCCCCATCGATTCCTGTTTGGGGAAACACCGACACGTGGAATCGATGGCCGTCATCTGTGAGCCTCGATCCACTTGCTAGCTTATCTCACACTTAACCTGCTCGTACCTCGCAGACTCAGCTTACACCAAGTCTAAGGGCAGAGTGCCGTCTCGATCGTGTAGACAGACATGTATTACTATTTAGGTATACATGTCTTTTTGGGGACGCCCAATTAGGAAATCGCGCGTCCTGCTCACTCCCCCCATCGTCGCTCGCATTTTCTCCCCACCCTCCAACTCCCTTTACGTGGTGGGTTGTCTGGATCCGTGTCCAGGTCCAGGTCAGCCTTCCACCCGAGTCTTCGGCTGCCCGTGGCGATTCGGTTTTCCTCTCCCACACCCTGGTGTGGCGTCCCTCGCGGAAACCGTCTCGCCTGCTGCTTTTCCCCCAGCCGGGACCTCACCCCAAACCAGCCGGTATCAACGATACCGGCTTTCTCCCCTCTCCTCCACGCACGTCGCCACTTAGCTTGGGGTACACTCTGGATAGGAGTACTCAATCATGATGTCGTCTACCATGAACCATTTGTCAAAATGGGGGTTACAGGCGAACCGAGGGATATTAACGCACCATATAACTCGGCAGGATTGATAGATTCGAGTAACTTGTTTATTCTTTCACACTCGTAGCTGGGAACGCCACCATCTGAGGCTTGCAACGTTAAGAGCAGGTCAACAGTACTGTAGAGACGTTCTGCTGGGATGCGCTCTTCGGGCCTGATCGCGAGGTGAGATGAGATTCGGTAGGTCACAGGAAACGTACTTCGGATGCGATGATAGGATCAGGATCGACTTCAAGGCCTCTCCTGTGCAGTCGGACACAAAATAACCGTTCTGTCGCCGCGTGCTAAACGGCCTGAAGAAACGAGTTAATTTGCCACTCCCTGACAAGTTGTAATTGTATACTCACCATCCACCTTTGGTCGGTTGCCGGAAGTCTTTGGGATAGTGCAACGTGTTCTCGTTCATCTGTTCACCATCCAAGAATTTGAGAATCTTCACGATCGCTTCATGATTCTCTTCGCGCTCAGCGAGCCCGCTCTCAATCACCGCATGTGCGATGAAAGCCGTGTCCCATACTTGGCAGCCATTCGTCACTGCCAGTTGCATGCCATCGGGTCCCATCCAGATGAATTTCTTCAGAGTAACGATGTGGTGCTTGACAGCTTCACTGTCATTTCCTTCAGCGTGTGCCCTGCAGAGCATCTGGAGAAGGTTCGAGACGGAAATGAGATCGTAATAGTCCGTATTCTCGTCCTCCATGGTGATCTGTTCGTACATAGCATCGAGAGCCCGGCGGTTTAGTGGTGGGAAGGGGCATGTTTCTATCGTGCACGAAGCCAAGAAATATAAGGAGTCGAGGAAAAGGGAATGCGGGACCAGGTTATCGATTTTGGCGATATGATTCCGCATTGAAGGCCAGTCGATCGAGTTGTATGGTTGGACGTAAATCTCCTACAGATGCACACATGTTGGAGACCAGCGTATTGCAGTTAGCAAGCCTTGGGTACCGCACCTTTCGCAGCTCCGAAATAAGGTCTGTCATAGGGACTTCGAACCGAACCCGATACAAGTAGCTCATTGGGATGTAGAACGCCCGCATAAAAATCCACCACTTGGTGGGATGCACTGGACTCCATTTGGGTAGCAACCTTTGCGAAGGTAATAGGCTCACTTGTGCGATCATGAAGAGATAACCTACCATACTTCGGGTGGCATTGAATTATTTCCGCTCCATTCGTACGCGCCAATCAATGACAACCAGAATTTTCCCCAAGCAGGACAACCGACAGCGCCACCCAGGCGGTGGAGAGTGCTTCGGGCTTTAATCATTGCAGGATGTTCCGGGCTGAGCCCGACCATTCGCAGCGCCACGTAGTTCATCGAAGTTCCGAAGACTGTCGTGCAGTGTTCGAGGTGCCTGTCGCAGGATTACCTCAGTACAGATGCAAATAAAGTTGAAAGACCACTTACAATCCCCACCCGCCATCCTTGGGATCAGCGTGATCAAGCATGTAGCGCGTCATTTCCACGGCTTCCTCTTGTGGAACCGTGCGACCGACGAGATACAGTGCTATGATGTACATTGGAACGAGGTACATTTGCCCCCCACAGACGCCATCCCAGTGACCAAGAGGGGACTGTATACGCTTCATGAAGTCGAACGCGTTGGTTGCTGCCTCCAGAGGTGTGAAGGCTTGTTTCGGCGTGACATCAGCCTAGGAAACTTGTGAGTATCTTCGAAGAGGCCGAAACCGGTACAATCTTACCAGTGGAAGGCCAAGAATGAATTTCTCCACGTCGCCCTGTGGCCAGGCATCGCGTTCCTCTTGTGTATGTTGGGTCCGAGGCGTAACCGCCAATGTTCGTGAGATGTGAAGGGCGTCTTGCCATCAAGAGAGAGAATACTCGACATGAGCGCGAGTGAAGTTAGCAGTCGAGGCATGAGAAACCTCAACTTATACTTCACAAACAGGCAGAGCCGCCCAGTGCCGAAAGTGAAGCGAGCACGAAACACAGCTAGTGGTATTGAGTACCTTTGGCACGCTTCAACCTGAGCAAACCGAACACGCCCGAGCCAGCTGTTGATGTGCAATGCTTACTTTGTAGTTCCACCCAAGGCCTCGGGGGGAATTGATTAGGTCCGGAACACCCTCTTGATGATGGGAAGTTCACGAGGGTCATCTTTGTCGGTGTAGTGACGCCAGACACGGATGGGATTGACGATGAGAAGGTGAAGAGCATAGACCATGCCATTGCCGAAAGTAACGCCTAACGCGTACTCTCCACTCTTGTACTCACTTAAAGGAAAGGATCGGAGGCCAGGAAGCGATAAAAACACGAAGAGCAACCAGAACGCAAGGCGTACGTGCAGTCGCGGTAGTCGGAGTTGGAGCTCTTTTTAGCTCTCACAAGCGTGGCGTTGCTGCCGCGTTCGGCATGGTGAACCGTGCACAGCCACTGGCTCTGAACCTTGTTCTAAAAAACTGTGCAGCTCTTCGGAGAGATGCAGGCCAACACTTCTAACCCTCTGTTTGCTTCTTCTCTCCACCATGTTCAATGTATGTTGTACTGCAGCCCTCTGCCGGATTATTGACAGAATAAACGCAACTCAGCCTCTCTATACGACAGTAAACGGCGCTACCTCCAACAGCTCCCGCCGCCTCAGGTTATCGAAATATGCCTGCTCTTCGAGCTGCACGTACCACTCTACGTGAAAAACTGGGTCTGGCCAGAGCACGTCAAGACAGGTGTACCCGATGCCCAACAAGGTCAGCCATCCCCCGAGGGCACACCTCAGAAAAATGAGAAAAAAACTGAACCGGTCATGGATGCTTTGGTTCAACCTTCTCAAGATGCCTCCAAGACAGATTCCAACGCGTCCGAGACGGCAGAAAAAGACAAGGAGACACCAAGCAAGGAAGGTGACACAACGACAACAGACCCGAAACCACCAGAGAAGGAGAACGACAAACCCACGGAAACCCCTGCTCCCTCTACATCGACGGCGACGACGACGGTGTCGACGCCTACGGCAACACCAGCACCGGTTCCTCCGGCGCCTGTGCCGCTACCAAGACCCATCAATGGGCCACTGTCAGTTGTACCCAGCTATCCTCATCAGCCATATGGCTACCAGTCGTACCCGCATGCGTCGTATTACCCCCATGTCTGGTCCCATTATCCTCATATGCCCTACGCAATGCCTCATCCCCCACCTCCAACAGCTTCCACATCATATCAACCACCGCCAATACCTGCCTATTCCACCGCGCCGACATTCACGACTACTCCTGCTGCCCCAGCGCCACAACCTGCTCCTGACCCTCCACCCCCGCATCCACGCGATGACGACTTGCCCAGCTACGAGGATATGATAGTCGAAGCCCTCATAGACTCTGGCGACACGGATGGGATCGCTCCAAAAGACATTTACGCGTGGATGCAGACCCACTACCCCGTCCAATCCAATTTTCGGCCTTCGGCTAGTCAAGCGCTTCAAAAGGCGTACAAAAGGGGACGGTTTGAGAAGAACAATACTGGAAAGTATCGCATGAATCCACATTACACCGGCAATGGCGTAAGTACCATATCATCTACTGCGCCTCTAACATTAATATTGTCGATCTAGTCAATAACACGAAAACCGACGCGTCGTCCTCAGACAGTCGCGCCGCAGCCGTCGACGAACGTGACTGCCCAATCAACGCGGTCATCGCCATTCACCAGAGCTCCACTCAATCGTACTACCAAGCCACCATTTGCTGGACTTGGGCAGTTTGGGCCCAGTATACCACCACCTTACGGTGTACCAGCTCCTCAACCACCCCCACCGCGGCTCATTCCGGAGCCTGAGAGCACCAACGACATCGGGGATGCATACGAAGCAGCCCAACACATTCTCAAAACGATCAACTTCGGAGAAGGCCTGCTGAATCTCAAGTCTCCGGAACCTGATTCGAGGGAAGACGCGGAGCAAGGGGACAAGGAGTGGGAAGATGGGATACGTGCACAATTACAGGCGCAGCTTGCTTTACTTGCTGCTCAACTGCAGGAGTACGCACAGGAGCGAGATGCAGAGGAGGCGGCACTGCAGGCAGCAGCACAACTACCCCCACCGCCGCCTCCTCAACCTCCACGACAACAGGTTCAGCCTGCGCGTCTGGTGGCAGTACCGCCTGTCGCCGCTATGGAGGTAGACGACGACGAAGACGACGACGAGGATGATGACATGGACGAAGTTATCATTCCTTAGCCTGCTGATTGCGATTATCCCCATGGCGTCTGGGATTCTGTCGCCGCGTACCTCTCATAAAGTTACACGACCTCTAGACCTCCGCCATCGACCCCGGATTGTCCAGTGATGCGTCTGTAACGGCCTATGTAGGTCATTTGGTCTTGTTACTACCCGCGATTTTCGCGTCAATATCGATGCCATCACGATAAATCCGAGCAATATTCGCGCGAAAGCGCCCAGCCCTCCGTTACTGTTCTCCCTTGATAGCGATCTCCGCTCCATGAAGCGCCGCATACGTGTTTTGTATAGACCCAGATGGGAGTAGATCAATACGAACAATGTGCCTCCACGCGTCACTAAAGTAAGACACGCAGAATCCAGATCGACGTACAGGTGCGCTTAAAAAGTAGGGTACAAAAGGATAATAAATATGCGGACAGTAGTACATGTGAAAAATAACAAGCGACGCGTCAATCCCTCCGGAGGAAAAAGAAAAGGAAAGTAAATGTCCTTTGGTGTGGATCACTTCTCAGGTCGTTCACGATCTATCTTCAATAGCTCCATCTCGAATTTGAGAGTTGCGTTGGGCGGTATCAATGGTGGGACGCCCATGGCTCCATATGCCTGCTCATATATTGAGAAATTTGGGATAAAAGAGTTATAGAGTTGCAGCGTACGAATTCAGGACCAGCAGTAAGAAGAGCCGTTTCTCCTAATGACATCTTGGGAACGCCTGGAAGTTTGTCCGGTGTCAGATGGGTCGGTGACCGGAAGCAGATAAGGCGCACCTTCGTCCCACCCTGTTATAACGAGCCCCGTACCTATCTTGACAACAAATGGACGGCCGCTGGCCAAGACTTGTTGAGTTTTTTTGTGCGCGTTATAATACACGTTCGGCGACTCACCGTTTATGGCTCGAGTCAAACACCCTTCCATCGGATAGTGTTCCAGTATAGTGTATGTGAACAGTGTCTACGATGCGTTATGAGCTTAAGAATGAGCAGGAGCAGCAGGCGCTATTCACCTCCCGGTCTTGGGAACGTCTGGTTATCTCCTTCGACGAGAGTTTCGATAGTAAGTGACTACAGGTCCGTGTCAATTTGGCTACCGAAGGCGTATCGAGGATACAACGCACCATGGTAAGAAGGGAATGTTAACGGAAGTCGAGTACACCGACGCTGTAGACCTATATATATGGCACAGCTATGAATGCTGATCAGATTAAATAGATCCTGTTGATCCTGTGTCTTGTGATCGCAGTATTTCGGCCCAACACAGATCAAGAATCATTGAAGAGCTGTTATCGATCCGATGAAATGGTGATAACGCGCACGAAACGAACCTATAGAATGACAGATGCGCGTAATCCAACTACGAGCATATGATTCGGCGCGATTGATTGCGCCAGCCCCGGACGAGGTCACCTCCTGGGTTCCGTCCCGGTGCCAGAGGACCGCGAAGCACGAACAAGCGGGGATCCATGCAGGCTCCTTGCGAAGCGCCCGGATTCGGCGTCTCTGTATTTCCGAGGTCCCCGATGATGCAAGTGACAATAGGGCACTTTCCTATTCCACCTCCGCGCTACAATCATCCATGAACAGTGTCAGCGAAGCAGAATATGGACCCCGCTGATTGCTGCTGATAACAAAACCAGTTTGATGCTTCCTGAACCGGGTGAAAGAACCAGAGGAGTTATGTCCAAGCGTTTTTGTTACGCGAAGATTCGGATCAAGTATCCATTCAAGAACGCGTAAGTGGCGTCGGGCCGCCTGAGGCCGAACATAGAGCGCGCCTTTATCAAAACAGACGTTCTGGTGGAAAGATGCAGACTTCTGTGTAGAACGATTGTGCATCTAGGCGTCGAGGAAATTTCAAGTCAAGGTTTGTTAAGACACGTGGAAGCTTAGGAGGCCGAGAAAGGAAACTGTCAGTGCTCTATCTAAATCTTCTTCTACTCCTTCTGGCTCGTTATGGCTTGCTTATCGTCCACTGACATGTCAAGAGACCGTCTGAACGTATTTCTTGCTGATAGCCGGTACCGACTGTGGCAATCAACACCCGGCTGAGTGCGCTTCGTTAACAAGTTCAAAACGCCGGTGAGATCATCCAAGGTAAAGGTTGCGAAACTCGAATGCGAGACTCTATTGTACGAAGTCATGTCTCATGCCGAGCTCTTCGGAGTCTTCCTTGTGTACAAAAACGCGTCGAACGGACGTAGCAGCTCGAAGACCATCCAAGTATAGTTGAATATAAACTTCGAAGCGGGGGTGGCTTCGCATACTCGCAAGGCGGGACGAGCTCCCTCTATCTTATCCAGCGATATTCAAATCCTTCTCTCTTGGGAGTCTCGGTGTCTGACGCTGCCCATTGACGACACCATTATTTTCCACGCGAACTGTTCGCGGGTTGCCGGGAACTTTTTGGGTTTATATGCCTAACGGGTACTATTGCAGTTGACGGTGACAGCTATCGAGGGTATTCCTATACCGCCGAAGTATCTCAGAGAATCACGCTGGCCAGGACTAGAAATTGGAGTACTGAAAAGCGACATTTACATCATGGATTTATTTGTGACGCTTCACCCCCTACATTTCACTGTCAAGGACTCTCTACGGTGCTTCTGACAAGTTCAAAGCCTCGGAATCTTTAGCACTCATGGGACAAGTTCTGTTATGGGCAGGTCAAAGCTTCGTGCGCGCGTGGTATGTACCAAAGGAGACCTAACGCTCATCGGTGACATCGTCTACCAAGAATCTTTTGGCCATATGCCTTGATAGACTATGATTGGAATGTGGCCCACATATTTGACAGCGACACGACCTATTCGTGTACTCAGTCAATCGCGTGCGGCGGCTCGCGTGAGCGTTTTCCGGATGCCGGGCCGTATGCGGAAGTCATCGAAGGGCCACGGGCTCGATTCCCATGCCTGTGTTCACTAACCTATTTCCCTATCGTCGGAGTTTGAATCCCAAAAGTAGCGAAACATTCCCACGACGCCCAAACGGGGCAGGTCCCTTCGCCGGCTTTTCTCGATCAATCACCCATCACTCGCTTTCTATTCCGTCGCGTCGCTCACTGCGCGTACAACTCTCACCGCGTTGCCTTCCGCTCGCGCCCCACTCTCATTTCGGCTCATGCTTCGCCGTTAGCCAATAATATCATCTATCATCTACCTCCTACCTTACACCAACCTGTGAGTGCACTTGTCGACTCTCGCTGTACGCCGCCACCTAACACATATCGCTCTAGACGTTCTAATTCACGTCTAAATTATCACCCGCCTACACTATACAACCTCTTTTATCACATATGTCTTTTGATGGAGACCCAGCATCAGCTCCCAGTCCCAGTTCCGAACTAGGAACATTTACCGCCCCGCCAAATGCTGACAACCCCGACGACGACGGGCGCAATGATACGGAGTACGATGAGGATGACGAAGAGAATGCTACGAGCACTGATGAAGGTAATCTTGATTCTTACCTCCGCTGTCAAGACAACTCATCTGTTCATACAGAGCCTATCGTCATACCCGCAAAGCGGAAACGTGGACGACCGCGAAAGCTTCCCAAAGATCAGGCGTTGACGACTGTCAAGCGCACGCGTGGACGACCCCGCAAAGATCAAAGCCTACTAGCAGAGACCTCGGCGCCAAAGAAGCCAAGGGGGCGCCCACGTAAGGAAGCGAAGATTGTGACCCCGAACGACGAACAAGACGCGTCGAGCGAGGAGGACTTGCCAAGAAGAAAGAAAAAGCCTGGTCCCAAGCCAAAGAAATGGACTCTAGGCAACGCCTCAGAGTCTAGGGTGAGTTTCTTCTTATCCATAAGAACAACACTTTTGAGGCTCAACCCGAATTAGATTCCCCAAGGCGCCAACCTTTTCCCTATGCGACCTGGAGTTCAAACTCCCTTCATGTTCACCGCTCCTGCCATCAGTGTTGCGTCAGCATCCGTTCACCAGCCCAATACCCCGCAGAGCAGCGATGGCTTGATCGTTCCATGTGCTTCTGGATCTATTTGTCCGGATGATGTCGCGAATCATGCTCCAAGGCAGGAGTCTTCCAGTGCGCCGAACGAGCAGACCGTCGAGAACGAGTCGGAGACATATATCATTCCTCCAGCAAATCGTACTCGTATCCTCTCCGACCAGTTCAACGAAGGGAATGGAAGTGATCCTGACAACGACGAGGAAGATGATGATGACGAGGATGACCATCCTGACCCTGGCAACGGTACCGGGGCAGACGACGCGTCAAACAAGCGTCCTCCACCATCATGGGTGATAGACGCGTTCAAGGCACATCTCGAGTACATCAAGGGTCTCGGTGATCACGCTTATGCCAAAATGCAGTCATTCTGGTGTCCCCGCACACCGACGTTCTTTCTTCTACAGAGGCCGAATATATCGCCCTGGATTTTATTCAATCCTCGTTTCTTCTTCTGGGACCCGCTTCTTTTGATCGATATCCTTCATTGTCCCACATGTCATGGCAAGATGACGCGACATCAACACTCAACGCGTCCTCGTCGCGTTGTTGACTTCGAAGATACGTTCTGGTTATTCGGTCCTCGCTACCGCTGTATCGAATGCTCTCGGACTCATCAAAGCTGGGATCCCGAAATCATGAAGATGCTTCCACCACAGCTTGCATCTGAGTTTCCCGCACGTCTTAGCCATCGTTCCGGTGTATCAAATACTGTCTTTGCAATCATGCGATGCTGCTTCCAGAATGGGCTTGGTCCAAAGCAGTTCTCGGACATTCTTCACATCCTTCACCGTCGCCACTACGAAATGTTGGAGATCCAATACCTTCAAACTATTCTCTCGCGACATTCCTCCAGCCAAAACGGCTCTCGAACCTACGAACCATTTCCTCCGTTCGATGAGAAGAGTGATAAGGGCATCCAATCCGGCATTCCATCCGGAAAATGGTGTCGAGAAATGTATGACCTCTTCATCGAGTTCTTTCAGCTCTATTTCCATCAACATACTTCCATGCTCAGTGCGCGGGTGTTTGCAATTGATCACAGTTTCAAGGTTAGTTTTAGATGCCATGTGCCCGCCCTCTGAGGCTGATTACTCTGTTCTCGCAGATTTGCAAAATGCTTGCCAAAATTCTCGGCCAGGTCGTGTTTAGTGGACTCCTGACGATCACCAACGAGTACGGCGAAATCAAGGTCTGCGACTTTGTTCCGACAAAGGCTCATTCTCAATTCGCCTCGCACCTTGCCGAAATGCGCAAGTCGCTTGAGAAGTATGGCCTTCTCGCACCTGAATGCGCTTTCACCGACAACATCGCCGACAAGACATTCCTTGAAGTAGCCTTTCCTAGTCTTCGAGCCGGTGTCGTCCCTTTGACAAGTGATGGCAACCTAGACGTACTTGTTCTTCCGGCGCATGTGGACATACTCGTACAGAAGTCTCTTACTCAATTCGAGACAACCATATTGTCCCTTATTGATACACTGTCCGAGAACGAGCAGGACCAGATCGTGATTGGACTTGACACCGAATGGAGCGTTGATATTCACGCTCGACGACAAGGGGTACCAGACCGTCGACAAACTGCCACCGTCCAGATTGCAGTCAACGACACCGTATGGATCTTACAGGTACATATCGGTCCTCAACTAACTGGTACAAGGCTTACTTTTGTATAGCTCACAAGTCACATTGCATCCGGCCATTTTCCACCTCAACTCGCAACGTTGCTCGCGAATCCACGGGTTATCAAAGTCGGCAAGAACATCAATCAGGATTTACGTTACCTTCACGAGGAGAGCAAGTCACGACAGCCGTTCACGGGAGGTGTTGATGTCGCACACCTAGCTAAGGAGATGGATGTTATTGCGAATGCACGTATCAGTCTCGCAGACTTATGTGCTAAAGTCCTCAAGAAACATCTCCCAAAGGACCCGGCCATTCGTGTAAGCCCCGACTGGGACTCCCCAGATCTCACCCGCGCGCAGAAGGAGTATGCTGCTCTGGATGCTTGGGCATCTCTCCAAATCTACAAGGCCCTCACTGCTATGGATGTACCAACCCCTCTTTCCTGGAATCCACTTCCTGCACCACACACTGACGTCCTCCTCTTCCAAGAGGACCGCAGTAAAGTCATCGCTCGTGGCCAGATATCACCTCTTTTCGGCAATGTCATCGCCCTGCATGATATCAGCATCACAAAGACACGAACAATTATCCGAGTTACCGAGGTTTTCGTCAGTAGCGCTCTTATGCCGGCTTACTCGTTGAAGGGAAAGGAGCAGCGACCACTCTCCAGCTTTGGATCGGTACCATTTGATGTAGTTTGTCAGCGGGGACGTCTAAAGACGTATGTCGAGGGATTCTCTCCTCCAGCCAGCAGTCGTGGGCTCCATTCCTCGAGTACAGCGGTGACGTCGAGCTCCGACGCTACCATTAGCGAAGCTCTTGCGGCACTTGAGGCATCATCAGAAGAACCGTCCCACGAACAGAGCAGTACCGCGAGTGCCCTGAACATCAATCATGGTGTTGATGATGATGACACCGGCCCAAGCTTGATGCCTTCGCTTCTTGAGCGTGATCCTGAGGCTGAGGCTGCCTGGAGAGTGATAGAACAAGCCATTTTAGCTATTCCTTGGCCCGGCGACACAAGGAGTCGCGTCTTAAAAGACATCTTCCACGTCTTTCAGATGATTTGGATTTCAAAGGCCCATGGTTTGCGCGTCACATTTTCGCGCACTCTTCGTGATGCAATCTTTCTTCCTGATCCTGAAGATCAACGGCGAATGATAGCATACTTGGCGCGACTTTCACCTCCCACGACATGGGACGAGTGTCTTCAATCCAATCCACGCCTGATCAAGAGGCATTGCAAGTTCATTGTTCCGCCCGCCGAAGTGGTTGCCCCTCTTGTAGCAAAGGTTTTCGAGACGTACGGTCCTCTGAAGGATGCTGAATCGGGACTGCCACTTTTCAACGCCGCGGCTTGGAAGACGGCGAAAAATATCCTTGTTCTTGTCAAATCGGGTTACATATCAGATCCGCCAGGTCTCTCGCTGTATCACTTCCTAGGCTACTCTTCCAGTAGTGGCCTACCGATTTATCAATGTTTCCGCGGCACCAACTTTACCGAAGGTGGCGTCCACCGTCCGATACGACACTGCATGCCACTTGGAGGCGCCTCTCCTAGACATACCGTCAACCGCCTATTGGATTTCATCTTTCGGCACAATATGCGAGTGAGTATCCAACCATAGCTTTCTGAGTTATTGACTGAACATATATTTTAGGTGGGTACACGCAACAAAACAGGGACCTCGTACCGTGGTCACTTCGACCCATGGCTCATCAATCAGCGGCAACTACTTCTGAACTCGGAAGAGGTACGGAGCCTGGTTCCTGCTTCTAAGCCTGTTGCAGGATGGGTTAATGGTGACTTGTACGAACCAACAACGGAAGTCTTCGGGATCCTGCCCATTCCTTCAGGTGTACAGACCGCCTCTGACATCCTTCCGTACGACCCGAGTGACCCACCAAAGAAGTACGCCTACCTTGCACGTCGACAAGGAACACGGTTCGCGGTGCTTAACGTTACCACCGAAGATGAGAAGCGAGCATTTTCATCTAAAATGCGGTCCAACGAAGCTTTCTCAGGTGAAGCCGGACCACTGTGGGCAAGAGCGGTGAAGCACTGGAATCACGATGCGGATGGAAAGACAGTGTTCTACAAGGTAATGTGAATACCAGTACACGCACAGAAATTCGCACTTACCGCACCCTATAGTTGGAAGAGCATCTGAAGACTCAATATTCCAACTGGAAACGATTAACGAATGTGAAACATACAAAGCTCGCAACTTACGATTCACGAAAGGCAATTGATGCATTGGTTCGAAACACAACACGTCGATTAGAGCAGGCTCCTAGCGTGGTGCCTTCAACAACACCCTCTGTCTCTATCCCTCCAACACAAGGCCTGCGAGACGAAGCAACAAGACCTAAAGTCGTGGCGCCAGCACCAATTTTGTCGCTTCGCACATCAAGACAAATGTCCGTTAGTCAAAAAGCAGGCTCGTCGCTTTCAGCAGCTGGTGATGCACGTAACACGCCGAGGTCCCACCCTAGCGAGACGTCGTCTTCTCGTGATGCAGCATCAACGGACAGCCATGATCCCGGAACGGTAGACGTCGAAGAAGTGCAGTCTCCCGAAATTGCAGCGAAGGCAGCCGAGTCATCCAATCATGCTCGAGCATCCGGTTCTCAGAGGATCCGTACCTGCATCAAATGCGGGAAATTGGCAACGCAGTGCAAAGGGAACAGTGGCGTCGGAAGTTGTAGGAACGCATGCAAGGACTGCGGGACTCTCGATTGCCCCGGGCGAGATAGCCGCAACAGGAAGAAGTTATGCCCGACAATGTCCAAACAAAAAGGAACGGCCGGAGACGGGAGGAAAGGGAAGCAGAAACAGTAGACTCGGGCAAATGAGTTTCAAACAGCATGTATTTGAAGTAACGGACAATAATTACAGTACTTGATCAGGACCTGGTTCATTAATGAGATGTCGCCCGTATACATAAGTAAGAAACGCGCACCAAATGCTTAATGTACAGAAGAAAGACGCGAGTAGGACGAGTACAGCGGCGACAGCCGCTGCTCCCTTCTGTCTCCAGGCGCACATACGCTGACCGAATGCAACTACAGCTAGAGGATAATGGTCAGTCGGTTCATGATCCAGAATCGCGAAAGAACGACACACCACGCTGGGTCCTGCTACGCATTCAGTGTGAGATACCACTCGTTGTTGCTAGAAGCTGGCAAAGGAAATGATGTTTGAGAAATGTGTCAACAATATTCGCGCGCCGCGCTGGGGAATCCTGTTCGCGGGAAAAAACGCGTGCAAGCAAGGCGCTCGAGGACGTGGGAGTGATACTGCCCATCACCTCGAAATCTTCCCATCCATCAATCAGATTCAAACTCCGCAGATAGTGACATAGATAGCGAAAACAAAATGTAGAGACTCTTGTAAAATCAGCATAAATCTAGAAAATTCACACGTAGTAGATACTTATATATTTCGCTAGAATTAAAATTACGAAGCCCATCACATCAGCGTGAGTCGCGCAATGCGCAAAATCACTATCTCGCAGGCGGACTGTACCATATTAGGACACTCGGTGATCGGCCGCGCTCCTTCCTAAAGGAGCGTCCTCTCCCGCTCAGCATCATTCACCCACGTTCAAGGTCGCGGCGCTTCCAATAATATACCGCAGGAGGTCAGAAGATAACCTTCTTCCTTTTCTTCTCTTTCCCTCTTCTTTTTATTTTTATTTTATTTTCTTTTTATTTTATTTAATTATATCAGGCACAGGCATAGTCATCGAGCCCTAGTTCCCACAACTACTACTAGTACTTACCTGCCAATTTAGTTTCATCAAGTCTCGAGTGAGTCGGCATCCCTTGGTCAGGACAGGGACAACCGCCGTGTAATGCGCCTCTCGAGCATGCCAAGTCGAAATATGTATTGAAGCAACAACGATTACATCGGGCCATTTCGGTTTGAGGGATTCAAAGCCTAGGTGTGTGCCGGGACTGGACTTCAAGTTAGCGTCGCGTTCATCGATTACCAACAGGAAATTTACCGTGACGAAAGCGCAGGCCAAGGAGCAACAGGCAGTAGATCAGAACGAAACCAAACACGCGAACTTCGCCAACACCTCAATTGGTCCTGTTATACATAATTGTAACTGAGTTTAAACTGGATTCAGCATCTTTTAGTTGCTGACAGTGATACATGTATAGCATTCACCGACACCGTCTTCTTCGGAGCTCGTGCCTCGCCCAAATTCTCGAGGATGCAAGTATAAAAGCGCCCAATGCCGCACATACGCTACAAACTCGTTACTCCAACGTCTAATCGGCCGGTTCAATGCTTTGAACATCATTCACTGCACCTTCTCAACAACCATGCGCCTTGTAACCGTCGTCCTCATCCTTCTCCTTCTTGGCCACACAACGAACACCCATTGAGAGGCCGAGGGATGCTATTCCATCTGATCGGACCACGCTTATGCCATTGCCATCTGTAATTACGGGGGGTGAAGTGGCCAACTGTACGTGTTTCTTCGTTCCAGCCTGTCCTCCGAGTCTTACGCGGTCCTAACAGCCTTCGCCGGAACGTGGCTTCTTTCTACAGAGTCCTGTAGCTTAACTTACCAGTTTGCGCTATCAGCACCAGCAGCAGCAGATACTACTGGAATTTGTCCAGCGGAGAATCGGGACCTCTACGATTACGTCAGCCTACCTGAACAGAGAGGTGCGCCTACAAGCTCCAAGACTGATAAGCGGCCCCAGTGGACTTTCCTGAAGTAATAGACTGCTTCGTTCACATTACTTGCAGAACAAGGGTATGAATCTCATTGATAGGTTGTTTGACTGCTGTGCTTTCGTCCGATATCAATGTGATGTGCATCGCGCTAATCCCGAAGGAGCCATCGCGTTCTGGATCGTGAATCGCCTTTCAACTTTCAATGCATTATCAGTAAGCGTCATCTCAGGGGCCAACTCATCTGCGACCCACAGCCTTGCCACTCCGACGGGTGTTCTCAATGCACCCGTAGCTGAGCTGTCTCTCCGCTGTAAAGCTACTCGAGACTTGAAGCGGAGTCGGGCACAGCAACAGCTGTGTATGTCCGTCCTTGCTCCCTCGTAAACACTCCGAGTCTGAGATTCGCTAATCTCTGTGTGGACCCCCGATCCAAAAATAACACAACGATAACCTATAAAGACGCGTCGAACCCTCCGCATTCCCAGTTTGCTTTTCTCACATTTTAATCCTCAGTTGCTCAAACCCAGTTTTATTCTCCCCCATCCCATTTTTTTTCGAGGTAGTAGTACTACTCCGTCGCTCTCCCCATCAATTTGTCCAGCTAATGGACCTACACGTTGTTTAGATGCACTTCCAAACCATTTTTACTACCCTCGTCCTCGCCGTCGTCAGCGTCGGTGTTAACGCCAGCCCCAAGATGCCTCTCAGCACCAAGCGCGAAATGAACGCCGCCCTCGAGAAGAAGGAGAACTGCTACTGCTACGACATCAGCGACGGCAGCGTCGTCTGCGATCTCTCGGTGATTGCTGGGGTCTATTGCTTGGGAAACCACCAGCTCATTTGCTGCGACGACTGCAGTACGTATCCTGTTACCCTTTCATCTGGCTGTCACTTATCTATGTTGACCAGGCTCATACGGATGTTAAATAAACAAGACGTTGTTCCCAGAAAGCGTGTGGTTTTTTGACGAGTTCCTAGTTTACTTCTACGAATTGAAGATGATTGCTTTTATCGTTTGGTCCTCCACTGGTCCCCACGCTGTGATCATCAGCACTTGCACCTGGCATTAGGCACCGGCATTTAGGTTTCTGAATGGCCTTCTTAAGCACCTACGCCGCCCACAAAACACCACTTCTCCACAAACGAGGTGTACATGACACTGTCAGTTGACGAGACGGGAGAAGATGCTGGAGATGCGGACGGGGATGACTCTGAAGATGTTGTCAGCGCAGGCTGAAGTTCGGGATCCGATACAGCGGTGGAACGGTCCTTCTGTATCATAGGAAATGCAAGCGGGACAAGGCCCGCCGGTTTCCGCGCGCGCAGTTCTGATGCACGGCGAAGCTCGTCACCGACACTCCCAGCAACTGCAGCCCGCCCATCAGTCGTTTGCTCCAACGGAAAAAGGTTCGTGGACGTGGTCTCAGAGGTAGGTTTGGCGTAGTTCGCCAACTTCCACGAAGGCGCTTTTCCAATGCCTTCGAGTAGAGAAGATATTCTATCTCGTGTTTGCAAATGAGGGCGCAGAGGCTGTGCTACTCGCATTCTGATTTTTTCACTCTTCTCGGATCATCGAAGCGTGTTATCACTGACGGTAGCAACTAGTGGCCTTTTTTGTTGTTTCTCTAAGCCAATTCAATGGTCCTTCCGTCTATAGCTGCGACCGCCACCATTGAGAACATGTGCGGACGGTGGTTGATCGAGGACGCACCCAACGTCCTGTTCCTGCATGTATACGATCGCGGAGGCCGCGAAAACGTGCGAGTTGCCCTCGGAACGTGTAGTTGTATTCGAGAATGCGGCTCCGAATGAGGATCGTACAAGTATCAACGAGTTGCCCCTTCGGGACAGCGCAAATTCATCGAAGGCCGACATTCTTTGGGCGTGTGAACAGGGTTTGTATGAATTTCAGCGGCTTTATCATGATATCATGCTTTTCGACTCTCTATTCTACAAGTGCGCCGACTGGAGACTAGCAACGGCAATCACAGGGAGCAGTGTTGTGTAGACAACTTGAAGGCGATATCTCCACGTAGTGGACATTCATCATATCTATCTGTATCTCTGAACAGGAGCAGTCGGATTCCGGTGTACGTTCACAGATGTCAGTGGTGATGAAGGAGGAAGTTGAAGAGGACCTGACTAAATCAATATTGCTCTTGAGGGTTCAGGACAATTCGCGTCGTGTATGTGGAATCGCCAGCCAGCTGATTCACATTGATGAGGAACAGCGATGGAGGGCCTAGAACGTTCCTCCCACCGTCACTTCACTAGGCGATAACCTCCATATCTGAACGACATATCGAAAAGCTCCAGTATGTCACGGAACCGCCACAACGTAAGAAGATCGAAGAACCTCTGCCATCGGCGACCACTGAATGGCACTGGGCGGAAATCGTAATAATAGGCAGTTGACGGAATACTCGTATGACGATACAGAACATGAGGACTGAGACCCTTGTACTGGCTAAAAAGGGCGGTCATTCGGGAGGCGGCTTCCAACATGGAAATTCGTTTTCGGGGATTAAGACGTGTCATGTCTTGAAGTAGGTCCAACAAACCGGGAAATTCAGAGACAGAGCGCTGTAGAATTTGATCAAAGCAGTGTACAGCGTATTGGTCGCACCCACCCGCAAAATGCCATAAACTACGGTAGCCACCTGGAATACGTCTGCGGCGAAAGGATCAAACGTTCCCTTGGAAGATTCGGGCGCCATGTGTATACGTCCTCGCTGGAATGAAGGGATTCGCGGAGGTTGAGAAATGGAGGGAAAATATACTGAGCGACCGAAATCAAGCAGGAGATACCGGCAGGGAAAAGTGTAACGATAGATGTGTTCCGGATCCCATATCGACGAATCTGTCACTCCGTTCCGAATCTTCTGGGAGATTGAACCATGATGGTTGAGGACGATATTTTCAGGTGAAATATCCTGGTGCGAAATATGCATACTATGAAGGAAAGATATGCCCTAAACGACGTGTCAACAAGCATATTGATTGAAAAGAATACCGTGTTACTCTGATTATATGCTCAGCAAAGTCGAGCGTCTCGTAGGGCGTTACAAAGGGCATGACGTCGCAGGCACTGTAGTAAGGCATGACAACGAATCTCCAGTCCTCGAATTCGAGAAAGTCGACGACCAGAACCGTCGAATTTCTGGGATCACTGCGAAGTGGCTCGGAGTTTAACATGCGCAAGATGTTGTACTCTTGGGAGCCCTCTCCCGTACGCTCATTATGTACCAGTTTGATGACGACGTCTCGTTGTTTCGAATCTCGTGCAGCGTAGGTGAGTGCATGAGGCTGCAAAACGTTAGATATGAACGTGCAGGCTTGTATATACTAACCGCATAACAGTGATCGTCGAAGTTTTCTCTTTCTCCAAAGAGTCCAAAGCAATCCAAGGCGGGAGATTGAGGGCAGCCTTCCGGAGGGGACAGGAAGGAACCCGTATATTTGCCGCGTTTGTACAAGTGATACCCGCGAGACAGAAAGAAGGGCCGAAGGAGTTCCCAAGGTTCCCACCAAGGATTTCTGGGTATCGTGATATTAAGATTTGACCATTCATTAATGGTTTGTGGCAGGGATAAGTTTGCCATATTTGTAGAAGATGGTTGAATGAAGCAAGAGGTGTTCCTTAGAAGCGTGTTGGAGTCTGCCTAGGGGAGACTAAGGAGGTGGCTGGATCCAGACGTTGAACATTGATGGCGCCACGCGATCGCATTCCAACCGACTTGCTGTGTTCAGTCAAGGTTTGTGGCAGACACTGATGAGTACTGAGTACTACGGCACGTTGGAGGTGACTGTTCTTACTCACCGGACTGAGGTATTCCCAGAAAGGTAACCGCTACTCGTCACCATCGCGAACGACGCCGCACCGCAAAGCCGCATGTTTTGCCACATCACGCTTTTCTCCGACTTAATCCGCAAAAAGAAAGAAAATCGTGGCGTCGACGGTCTGACTAGGGAGCCAGCTTTCACATGACGTTGATCAACTCCCTTGACCAGAACCATCATGGCCGGACTCAACCCTACAGAACGTGCCCTGGTCGAAAAGCTAGGCCAGAAAATATTTGACTGGCAAAGACTTGCCGAGGAGCACTTCGCTGTATTGCGAACAGATCCGAACGCGTACGCCGAGGCATGGCAGCGGTACGCTGCCAAGGCACCCCAGATTGGCACTATTCCGACCCGCGACAAATACGAGGAACACATTTCGCTTGGGGAGAAACTTCTTGAGAAGGAATGTGTTACATTCTACGAGTAAGCATGCATGTTACTGTGAATTGGTGCTCTCTTTTTTATCACTTTTCTTTAGTCACGTCGAAGCTGCCAACACGCTCGCATATCTCTGTCGTCTTCAGTTGACGCTGACTTCTGAGTTCAGGTGGCCGGTTCAGAAGGCAATAAGGGAATATGTGACAGCTAGACAGTACGCCATTGTCGCATCCTTTCATGTTTTGATATTAACACTGTGATAGTGCGAACCATCAATATGCATTCTCTCATGCTGTCATTCCGGAAAACCCGCACCCTCTTCTTAGAGAGTTTTTTGGCGGACGCGGTCCAGACACGCCCACATCATCCGTGCCACCCGCGCCACCCGCCGATGAATATCCCCTCGTTCTTCCTGGACAGCCATTCTCCTGGAGCGACATTCTTCAGTATCCCCGCGAATCGATGTTGCCAACAGAGGTAGCCTTTTATAAAACTAACCCCGGACCTCTCAGCGAACTCACTTTCACGACATCTGGGGAGATGGGCGACGAAGCCTTTCGGGTTTCGTCCTTTTTAACAATAGGGACGGAGAAGATATTCTATCTCGTTTTTGCAGATGAGGGCGCAGAGGCTGTCGGCTACTCGAATTCTGATTTTTTTACTCTTCTCGGATCATCGAAGCGTGTTATCACTGACGGTAGCAAGTAGTGGCACTTCTTTTGTTGTTTCTCTAAGCCAACTCAGTGGTCCTTACGTCTACAGCTGCGACCTACACATGGCCGCCACCCTCGAGAGCATGCACGCGCCAGGGCGTCAAGGTGTTGTGCGGACGGTGGTTGATCCAGGGCGCACCCAACGTCCTGCTGTTCGATACCGGCAGCCCGTACGACCGCCTCGACCAGTGGTATCTCGCAGGCATTCTGAGCCCACCGAGTGACCACGACACGAACGAGACTATCGTGTTTAGGTACCTCTCTTGGCAAATATGTCTCGCGGCAGCTCACTACGGCCGAGTCGTCGTCCACTTTCACATGACGTTGATTGACTCCCTTGAGTCCGTGACCAGCACTATCATGGCCGGACTCACCTCTACAGAATGTGCCCAGGTCGAAGCGCTCGGCCAGAAACTATTCGAGTGGGAAAGGCTTATCGAGGAGCACTCCGTCGTTCTACGGAAAGATCCGAACGCGTACGCCGAGGCGTGGCAGCAGTTCGCCGCCAAGGCAGCGCCAACTGGCACTGTTCCGCCCCGCGACAAATACGAGGAGCACATCATGCTTGGGGAGAAACTTCTTGAAAAGAAATGTGTTACCTTCTACGAGTAAGCATACATGTTACTTTGAGTTGGTACTATGTTCTAACTGCTTTTGTTTAGTCACGTCGAAGCTGCTGCCACGCTCTTATATCTCTGTCGTCTTCAGATGACGCTTAATTCTGAGTTGAGGTGGCCGGTTCAGAAGGCAATAAGGGAATACGTGTCAGCTAAACAGTACGCCACTCTCCCGACCTTCCATGTTTTGATATGCACCCTGTGATAGTACGAGCCATCAATATGCATTCTCTCATGCTGTCATTCCGGAAAACCCGCACCCTCTTCTTAGAGAGCTTTTTGGATCCGCTACAAATACGCCCACATCATCCGTGCCACCTATGCCACCCGCCATTGAATATCCCGTCGTTCTTCCCGGACAGCCATTCTCCCGGAGCGACATTCTTCACTATCCCCGCGAATCTATGTTGCCAACAGAGGTAGCCCTCTATAAACGCAATCCGGAACGTCTCAACCAACACACTTTCACGATATCTGGCGAGATGGGCGACGAAGCCTTCCGGGTTTCGTCCTTTTTAACAATAGGGACGGAGAAGATATTGATATTCTATCTCGTTTTTGCGGATGAGGGCGCAGAGGCTGTCAGCTACTCGAGTTCTGATTTTTTCACTCTTCTCGGATCATCGAAGCGTGTTATCACTGAGGATAGCAAGTAGTGACACTTCTTTTGTTGTTTCTCTAAGCCAATTCAGTGGTCCTTACGTCTACAGCTGCGACCGTCACACATGACCGCCACCCTCGAGAACATGCACGCGCCCACGGCTTCAAGGCGTTGTGCGGACGGTGGTTGATCCAGGGTGCACCCAACGTCCTGCTATTCGACACCGGCAGCCAGTACGACCGCCTCGACCAGTGGTATTTCGCCGGCATTTCGAGCCCACCGAGTGACCACATACGAACGAGACTATCGATATGTCTCGCGGCAGCTCACTGCGGTTCACATGACGTTGATTGACTCTTGACCAGAACTATCATGGCCGGACTCAACCCTACAGAATGCGCCCAGATGTCCGACCAAATGGTAAGAGCATCCTGCTTTTATGTCGCTCGGAACTCAAAGACGTCTCCTAGACCAATGGCACGTCCCAACTTGGTCGATCTCTCCCAGAGTAACTGACCTTTCTGATCTTCAGAGCAAGTCTCAGGTATGTACGATTTGAACTGGTGTTGCCTTCATTGCTCAACTACCTGTAGAATTCAAGGAGGCTTTCTCCCTCTTCGATAAAGGTCCATATGAAACTCTCATTGCAAAGGACGCCCTTTACACCATGCGCAGATGAAGATGGCACTATCACCACGACCGAACTGGGAACGGTCATGCGCTCTCTCGGCCAGAATCCCACAGAAGCCGAGCTTCAAGACATGATAAACGAAGTGGACGCAGACGGAAATGGCACTATCGACTTCCCGGAGTTCCTCTCAATGATGACGAAGCGGGTGCCCGATCTCGACCGCGAGGAGGAGATCCGGCAGGCGTTTATGGTCTTTGACAAGGACAAAAATGGGACCATCAGCGCCTTGGAGTTGAAGCAGGTCATGGCTGGCTTAGGTGCGCTTCCTCGTCGGAGCTTTGTGTGGCGTGAATTAATCTATATTGGGAAGGTGAACATCTAACTGATGCTGAACTTGACGCCATGATGAAGGAGGCTGATGCTGATAATAACGGAGTGATTGACTACGCAGGTGAGCGCTCTTCACTCCATCTATAACCTTCATTAATGAGTTCATTCCTTTGAAAGAGTTCCTCAAGGTAAAACCCTCGACATTCTATCCGCGTCCTCGTCGGCTGATGTATTCTTAGATGATGCGCGGTGCATGAACGATTCAATATCATCCAAATCTCTAAATATACATCCACTTTCGTTTGCTTTCATTACTTCTTCTTGTGCGCACATCAGGTTGGCTATCCTCGAACAAATAATACCAGTTGTCCTACTCAATTCGAAAAGCCCTCAGTCGCCAGTGAATCTGGTAAGGTCCCACATCCCGCGTTTGTGCAGCGGTCGCGTCGGAATCAACCTGAATCACAATACTCACCGCCGCACCAAGTATTGCGCAAATACTATCGCGTTGATCGTTATGCTCTTGACGTAGACGCGACTTCCATCGGGAGGAGACGCTGCCAGAGAAGCGCTGTCAAAGTCTGTCACTATGAATTTTGTCATTGTCCCGACCACATCGTTTCTTAACGAGAACGACGAGACCATGGGCGAGCCAATGAGCATCTGCGTCGTACTGATGAGACCGAGACCAAAAGGGAGGCCATAGCGCCTGAGGCCAGGCTGAGTCGTCGTTTCCTGGAAGGCTGAAAATAAACCATATTACTTTTAGGTCGAAGCGCTGGCCAGAAACTATTTGAGTGGGAAAGATTTATCGAGGAGCACTCCG
>JADNRX010000673.1:0-27007 GCA_015501595.1 Hymenopellis radicata
AACAATCATTGGTTAGTCATTCCTTTCCATTTGTGAAAAGTGCGTATACATACCTCCCAACACTACAGCTGCCCAGTTATTGGTGCTGGCCGAATCGCGTTAAGCCCACGCGCGACAATCGACCTCAGTTCCTTGACCAATTCAGCATGGCGGCGCTTCGCCTCGGCGCACTTTTGTGGCGATGGCAATCATGCTGACCATGGCAGAGCGTATGGAGGAGGCGGAGAAGTCGTCGATATCAGTGGTCGTTGTCCATGTATCCGTGCAGGAAAGCCGTCCGCATACTACATCTACAAGCATTATCTGTATAAGCTTGGAATGAACTTTTGAAAAGGGCTGCAATAACGTACCCCTTGTGCAAGTCAAAACCACGAGCAACACTATAGCGCATCATGTACGCTCCAACTTTCTCAATTTTTATTCAAAAGGCGTCGACCCAGCCCCTTTGATGCCTAGAGTAGGAGCTGTAGCGGATGCTTGCCAGGTTTGTTGAATAAGATGTGCAAAGTCCCCGTCAACAAGGCAGCTTTCGCGACAAGAGGCGTGCTCCTGCGCGTCGGAGAGGACATGGGATCGCTACTGCCGTTCTGTCCGTGACAGAGCGCGCATCAATCTGGCCTAAGCGAAGGTCAACTTCAATTTCCTAACGAACGCTCAATTATGAAAACGACATGGTGAGAATTAGATGAACCTACATCGCTGGCTATCGAGCGAGCCTTGAGCGCGATTGACGCGTTGCTTCAGATACACAAGACGACTTCCGAAATACATCAAGAGCTGACAGCAAAGTTAGGTCTTATATGGGATATTTGAACTCGACATGCTTACTCGACTCTCAACCAACATGCAACTAGACGGAACCCCAGAGGCTCAAGTAATCCCTGGTTGACGTAGCTCGCCTGTCTTGACGGGAGCGCGTCTTATGAGATCGATGTAGTCACGTAGTCGCTGATAGTTTGAAAAATGTTCGGTGTAATAGGAATATACTCTGCAGAAGATGAGCGAAAATCAAGGACCTATATGAATGCAACGCACCTTTCCCCTCGTCAAAAGTTTGTTCACAGACGCCGTCCTTGGCCCAAATTTTCGTCCGCATGCAATAAGGCCAAGTAAAGCGAAAAGAGGCGACGGTGAGCGGTGACAGTTTGTATATCAGGCTGCAGGTAAGAGCCCTCTACGTCCACGTCGTTTTTGAGGGTGTGGTAAGGGCGTGGGGCGTATCGGTGGTGATGGTACTCTGTGAGTAGCGCCGGCAAATGCCGGCCTGCCTGTTCCCAACCTGCTTAGTATCTCTGCCAACGTTGAACCTCTGACATCTAAATTCTCAACATTCATTGTGGACCTCTGGACCTCGATATAAGTACGTGTAAGACTCAACACTCGGCCAGAACGGCTTTATGATGGCCCTCTGAAAGGCCAGTACGATCCAACGAGTCCAGAAGTCCGGGAGTAAGGTAGATGATACTATTTATTGAATAAGATGGAATCCAAGAGTAACAAATGTGTGTCCTACATAGTATAATGCAAGTCCTGGTTGAATTACATGATGCCAACATCAAAAGGCCTCAAGGAGAAAGCAATGCCTTCGAGCAGAAAAGCCTGTACAATACTTTGATTCGAAAAGGTGTCGTGCAGGAGCTGCACCTCGTCGGATTGTAAGAACTCGAAAGACAGGCAGAACTGGTCGAGGCAAGGTAAGGAAAGGGGAGGATCGGGGAGCAACTTGGAACTCTTCACGATGCCAACAAAGTCCATCAGTGATTCCAAACCGGCGCGAAGCCCTCTTTCGCGTCGCCTCTCCGCTTCATCTTCGTCGCCGCCGCCGCCGTTCTCCAGGAACAAAATCATTTCAGTGAACTTGAAGGGCCAGAAGAAGTCATCGAACTCGATGATGATTTGCTCTATGGTCGGCGTAAGGCGGGGCACCTCCACGAACTGAAGACAGTTGCGTTGGCAACGAAGAAGAGACAACTTCCGAAGAGGGCATCGGGAATGTTCCAAAAAGTTGGTGACAGTAAGCTCGGGGCATACGGATGTGGCGATCTCGAGCTCAACCAGATTGGGGAGATCAAGGAACACCAGCTGGTCATCGTGTCCGAGACTGATATGAGTGATGCTCTTCAACGTCCTGCGCCTCCCCTCGTCATCATACGATGTAATTCCGTAAACCGTCAGACTCTCCAATTTCGGACACTCGCTGAGCATCTCCGTGGTGAAGTAACCCGACGGGCTAACGAGAGACACCAACGAGCGGGTGTCCATCATCCGTTGTGGGGCGTAGTCGATGTAGACCGCGCGTAGGCGTGGAGCATCGGAAAAAGCATGAACCTCCTCCACTTGCACGCTGTCATCGAAATCGATGGTAAGAGCCTCGAGTTGAGGTAACTTCTCCGTAACTGCATCGAGGGCCCTCACGCAGCTCTGTACGAGCCCGCGAAAGTCTGCAGAGACCCAGCGCGGTGAGACGTGCATAAGTACGGCCAAGAGCTGCAGGTAGGTCTCGGGCCCGAAGTCTTCACTGGTCATGTCGATGTCGCTCAGATCAAACGTGATGTGCAGAGGGTGCTCTCCACAGCGGGATACGACTTCACGTAAAATTCCAACAGGATTGGGACACCAAACCGCGGACAAGACCGTGACCGTGATGCACCTCCAGAGGTCATAGCACGCCGCGGCGACTTGAGCCCATTTTTGACAAACACCGCCTACAACCCATTGGGCAACGGGTCGAAGACGTCGCCGGGGGGAAGAAGGCTGAATACCGAAAGTAGGACTTCGGTGGGCAGGGTGTGAATATGGCACGTCTGAGTGTCAAGGGAATACGACGCGGGTAGTACTATGCTTTGGTGGGGTAGAGGTGCGGAAAGTGTAAGGCTATTGTCGTTGTTGTTCAACGAAGAGGACGACGACAATAAAGAATTCATCGTGTTGCCAATGCACGGATTAAGAAGTGAGCTTGAGAGATACTGCGTTAGTCGTTTGGCGGGTGAATAAGACAACATAGTCAACTCACTATAATGGATAGGCGTGTCGGGGGTGGTTGTTGGGAGAAAGCAGTACGACCAGGACGAGCGAATTTATTGTTGATACAAAGAGTGACAAACAAAAGCGACGTGACATTTCTTTGTTCGACGTTTTTGGTCTGTCTGTCCAAACACCACAGAAACGCGCTCGGCTGCCAACGGTTTGGATGGAGCGCCGTCCTTGGTGAATTGATAGAAGAAAGTCTGTCCTTCACTGCGTGTGTGCCGGTAACTAAAAGTGTGGCGCAATTGTGATTCCATAAAAGATCCTGCGCGCGCGATGAATCTACGACTGCAGAGACCAGTTCTATGCGAAACGTCTCTCGTCGATTAAGACTACGGTCCCCGCAACTGCTGAATGGCGATGAAGATGATGCGAAAAGATGAATCATTCTGTAAATTTCATTCTGAGACATGGAGAGATATCAATCGGGCAAAGTACAAAGTACAGACCTCGTTTATAGCGCTACGCGAGAGATGACAAGCAGCTCGTAGCGAGAGGCAGGTGCCCAGAGAATTACCCGGCGGAACTAGAAGTACTGGCCACCAAACAAGTACTAGTAGTACTTCGGAACGGCTAGATGGCAAAGTGTGATTTAACGTACAGCGGAAATTACGTACTGGACTCGCCCTCGACTCGAACACAGGGCGATTTGGAGAAGGGCAATAGGGTTTTTATATCTGATGAAAAATCTCCGATACAACCGCATCCGCCGGACGTGATTCGGAGAGTCGTCCAAAGATGAAGGTGTCGTGACGTGGAGCGCCAGCTGCTACAGACACGGCTGACAGCCCAAGCACCTTGCTTAGGATCGAGAACCACAAAGCCAACATCGGGAATGAGCTTGAGAAAGATTTCCTGGAGAACCCCCTTCGGAAACCTTCGGATAGCAGACAGTGCGCCTAAAACCTGCCGTGAGCGATCCTGCAACACGGTGCGGTCCTCCTTCAATCGTTGGAGTGTAACAAGCTTCTCGGAAGATAGTAACGCGGCAATTTCGTCGTCGAGACGCGTGAGGTGCGTGGAGAAGAGAGCATGGAGTTTGTCCAAAACCGGGATTTCGGTACTCCATATCTCTGACACGCCGTCGTCGCGTTTACATCAATGGGTGGGCGAAAGAAGAACGCCCGACAAGATGATGACTATCGAGTTGTTAGAGCCTTTTAATATTAATAACCGTGTTGGTGTATACTGCAGGGGGTAGGGAGGGACACGATATTCTTGTGTAGGCAAATCTGTAGTCCTAGTAGACTGGTCCTAGGTGAGCATGTGTCGTCAATCTCTACAAGCCACGCACCTAAAGTCTCTTCGGAATGTCGCAATCAAGGCCAACAGCGCACCGGGAAGACGGTATGCGTCGCAGTTACAGAATCATGGCTCTCCTTGTCGCGGTGATGTCGAATCTCGACTGTTGTTCGCGGCAACGGATGTAATGGAGCCGGGGAAAAGTAAGGGCAAGTGGGAAACGTCCGGAACGTCGCGTCTCAATGAAAGGCCTCCTCCATATCGCCCTCAGCGAATTTTGTGCAATAAAGCGATGTCTGATCCTGGCAAGTTCAACCAGATGGAGGACCGACTATCCTGGGCGCCGTTTCGCGCAGGAACTACGCTGGGGTCCGACTGGAGTCGTTCATGGTGGTAAAATGCGAAGTATGAGACCAGCTTCATCGCCATCACGGTGAGCCGGCGTATGCCGGTGATCACTCAGACTGCCACGCGTACGGTCATGGACGCACGCACGCTTCAGAAACGACATATATCCCTCTTTATTCCCTCATCTCCGTCTGATTATAAGGACGTACTCTCAGGTCTAGCTATCCTCGGATAATCGGTCGTCCTGGCGTAACTCACTGGCCAACCTCCGAGTACTGAACAACATGCAGCACGATGTTCAAGCGACTGGTCACTTCATTAAGTACATATCCGTTTTTTGAGAGCGTGACACTGAACGACGGTCTCGGTGAGTTGGACGTTGTTTACCCAGTGCTCCTTGACCTTGCCACCTTGGCGGGAAACGATACAACTTTCCCGCATAGTATTAGGTAGCACATCGGGGTATCAAATTTTCTGAGCTGAGAAAATTGTTCGGAAAAGTAGATTTACTGAGCTAAGAAAACTGAAGTTTCTGGAATTCAATCCCAGCTCAGAAACTACATTTTTCTTGACTGAGAAAATATCTCAAAAAATCGAATTTCTTGAGTGCTGAGAAAATAGGATTTTCCAACTTGAGATAATGTCTGAGAAAATAAAAATTTCTCAGTATTTTTCCGGTCTCAGAAAATCAGTGCAACTGCTGAGAAAACTTAATTTTCTCTGCATTTTCTGGAAAAATTGAATTTTCCGAGCTGGATGGCTCGAAAAATCAAATTTTCTCAGCTGCAAAACTTTCTGAAAAAATTATTTTTTCTCGGATGTTATCCCATATTGGGAAATTATATTATCTCAGCACTCAAAAAATTCGATTTTTTGGATATTTTTCTCAGTTAAGAAAAGGGTACTTTCCGAGCTGGGATTGAATTCCGAAAGTTCAGTTTTCATAGCTAGTAAATCTACTTTTCCAATCAATTTTCTCAGCTCAGAAAATTCGATACCCCCGATGTGTAGTAAGAGCTGAGGGCTGGCAAAGTCACTGTCCTACGCTCTACGCATAATGGCCTAGCTCTCAGCGATGCAGTTTTACCCACTGTGGTTAACGCCGCCACAACCAAGAACTCGTCGCGTCAAGTTGATTCAACGTGACATACGTATTCAACAAGCGCCACATTGGAAGTAAGCCTTTCGTGCTACGCTCACACTGCTCATAATTTCTGATCTCTGCATGCAGACTATTCTCAAATGTGCCGCATCATGGTGGACACCGCAGCCACACGGCCCGTGCTTATAATTTGTCCGCGTCCACTCATCAGTGAACAATGGACTCGGTCCCATTGTTTGTCGCGCTTTGTCGCCATGGCCCGCGTATAAATACTACCTCTCTCGCTGCAGTGCTCTCCTTCAATCAACAACCACCATCCATCCTGTTCTAGTAGGTCGGTCGCGTCTATTTTTCTCTTGTGTTTGAATTCTGAACAGTCCTCACAGCCCATCGTCATGCCTTCCGCCATTAGCCGTCCTACTCCCCCAATCTGCCTCACCGTCGCAAACGCGACATCCATACATTCCCTGCCCAACGAGCTTCTCCTGGCAGTTTTTTACTTTCGTAGACAAAGAATTTGGCTTTCTATCTATGGAAAACAAATGTTGGCAACTGGGGCGCGTTTGTCACAGGTGGCGCGCAGTAGTAGAGGAGAGTCCTTTTTTGTGGACCGACCTCGACGTGCCCCTTGCTGAAGCCTCCACGCTTCGCGATCCCGCCGCCCTCCTCCATCACGCCCTTCGTCTGACGAAGGGTCAAGGTTTGAATCTCTTATTGGACTTTGGGATGGAGACTAGTGCCGAAGAGGATGATATCGCAATCGCACTAGCGTTCACTGCGATGGAATTATTCACAATACTTGTGGCGCATGCTTCGTGCTGGCGAGAGGTCGTGCTCAATCATTTTTCTGAGACATGTTGGCTTGTGCTCTCCAAGACCGTTGGGAGCACTACACTCGCAAAGCTGGAGACACTAATAATGACGAATGATACGGGCGAAGACTCCGATGATGAGGATGAGGACGATTCTGGTGACGAAGATGAGGACTGGGTCCCCAACGCACCGCTTCTCGAGCGCATCGTCATTCACAGTGTCTACTCGCTCGCCTGCGGTCCTTTTCACCCCCAACTCAAGGAGTTCACCATCTTGGACGTTATTTACAACGTCTCCCTCGCATCCTTGTTGCAGACAGCGGAATGCCTCGAGGTCCTGTGGGTGCAGCAGTTCGATCCGACCCCAGACGGCGACTCGGAATCTGATCTCCCCATAGAAATTTCCGCTCGTGTAACATCCTCTTCCCTCCTCCACCTACGCCTAGACCAGAACGTCGAGGACTTGAACACCGTCGACCTTCCAAACCTACGTAGCCTCATAGCTGGTGATCCCCTACTAATGGGATCCGCCGCACCCTATCTCCAATCCATCTTCGAGCTGGTCCGGTTCTCCCACTGTCCGTTGACGAGGCTCGCGCTTCTGAATTGCGATTTCGCAGTGGGAACCTCCTCGAAATATTGAAACTGCTACCCATTCTCAAAATGCTTCGGATCAACTTTGGGCATATACAGCTTGATGACGCGTTTAACGGGAATGTCGATAGAGTTTTGTCGTCGTTGACGTCTGCTTTGGGAGAGGTAGATAAGGAGTCGGAGGCGTTCACTTTAGTTCCTGACCTCGAAGAGCTGCGAGTAGATTTTTATGATGGTACGAAGATTGCTTCAGCTTTCGAGTGGACATTCTACACTCCCAAGGTTGAAGCAGACTTTGGCATGAGGCGGAGACGAAACGGGTTCACGGCGAGCTGTACTTTTAAGGGAAAGCCTTACTTTGGTGTTACACTTCCTGGGCATTGTGCATCTTGGATCTCGATCCCCGCTAAGCCACAGTGACTCCCATTTTATGTAGTATTAGGGTTCCCATGTTAGCCGTCTTGGATATACCTGAAACAACTATCGGAGACTCCATCCTGGGCCGATGGCCGCCATAGTAATCACTCCATCCTCCACCATTCCCTCGTAATCGGGCGTCTTTCACGACGCGTCAAGTTCGGAAAGCTCTGCGCGCCGTACATCGAATCGTTGAAGTCGAAAACGCGGTCCTGCACCTCAACTAAGTACTTATCACGTCCTTCTCACAGTTTAACACGTACTTCCCTATCCTGTCCCCTCCAACTCGCAATACAAACCATAGTAATGACTATTTATCAAAAGATTACCGACGAAGGAGAAACAGTCACACTACATAACTCCCAGGTAAGACGAGAAATTTGACGAAGGATGAGCACGCCTTATGAGCGTCGCATCGCGCGAGATGAGACGAGAGACCCGTCAGTGATTTCATCGACACTCTCTTCCGTCGCATTGCTATTAGCCGCAGGATTGGGCTCCTCCTGAAAAGATCATATCAGATTCCGCCGCAACATTGATTCTCGAGGGAGGCACACTACCTGAGCGGTGGAGGCAACACTACCCGACGACTTGACCTCCAAGGTCTTGCTGCGGTCCAATGAGAAGCTATAGTCCCTCGGCGGCGCGCCATGCCCCAGCATCGGAATCAACGCATACGGCGAAGCCCCATACCGGCTCCACGTCTTCCACGCCGACCCATCCTTCTTCGCCCCCGTACCAGCATCATTCCACACCGAGAACGTATCGTCGAATACGAGCAAATCCCGCCTGATCGCCTTGATTCCGCGCGTCTGGACAGAGTCGGGTGGCGCATAGCCGGGATTCACGCTGAATATTCCCCCGACGACCACATAGTTGTCATTGGGAGGTACCCCGCGCCAGAGGGAGTAGTCGCGATTCTTGCCGGACCCAGCGTCGTCCCACACCTTTTCCCAAGACGCGACATCTCTGAGCGCATCATCTTCAAGAGCGTGGACGATGATGCCTCGGGGCGCACTGTTCTTGTTGGACTCCGCGCCTTGGCCGAGATAATACCAGCCGTTCTCGACTGACAGAAAAGGTCAACGTCGAGAGAGGAGAAGAGAACGTCGGCAACTTACGATTCGGGCGCCAGCTGGATATGTCGGTATTCGCTCCAGAACCCGAGTCGTCTGCCATCTTGTTCACGAACGTGACGTATTTGTACGCCAAAGCAGCCGATGGCAAGTCTTGAACTTGAGCTTTGTCGACGGTAGGGTCTGCCATGATGAGTGTGTGCACCGGTGGAAGATGTCGACTGGCCTGGCGTCTGACCAGTATTTATACGCCAGCCACGATTCGTTCGTGAGCTGAATAGTCGGGGCTTGTGATCTCGCGAGATTCATGAGCAATTCATCTCGGATCCGCGTCGGAGGTCGCATTTCCCCCGAATCAATGTCAGAAGGAAGCGAAAAACCCAGTGCGCCACCTTACACCCCTAAAAGTGGAACACGCGTTAGAGCATGCGTATATGCAGCGAATAAGAATAATGGCTCACCGCACGACTCTTCCTAACTGATATGCGAAACGATGAGTCATTCATGAAAAGAATGGTAACTCAGACTCGTGATTTGACCCGTGCTGAAGGAAAGAATGAGCAGTGAAGCCGCCCAGGATCCACTATAACGCAGAGCGGCTTGGAGAAGCGCAACAGGTCCGTCATCCCCGATACAGGCGCATCTGTCCGATGTGATGAGTCGGAAAGTCGCCCAGAGATGAGGGTGTCGTGACGCGGAGCTCCAGCCGCTGCAGACATGCAAGCACCTTGCTTAGGATCGAGAACCATAAAGCCAACATCGGGAATGAGCTTGAGAGAGAGTTCCTGGAGAACCTCCTTCGGAAACCTTCGAATGGCAGACAGTGCGCCTAAAATCTGCCGTGAACGATCCTGCAACACGATGCGGTCCGCCTCCAATCGTTGGAGTGTAACAGGCTTCTCGGATGATACGTAGTAGCGTGGCAATTTCGTCGTCGAGACGCGTGAGGGTGCGTGGAGAAGAGAGCATGGAGTTCGTTCCAAAGCGGGATTTCATCGGATGGAGGTTCCTTAGATGAGAGCAGGTTTTTCTGTAGCAGCAGGCAGCGCATTTGGACTTTATCGGAGCGCATCGGGACGCGTACCCGTCGCGCAGGGCGACTGGGAGATGGGAAGGTAAGTGAATCGTCGCTGGCGACAGCAAGAGGATTTCTTACCAGGAGTCTGCTGGTGGATTGAATGCATTTCGAAGCCAAATATGCGCAGTCACGAAACGCAATACAGAAGCGCCTTCGTTGTTGTTGTTGTTGTTGTTAAGTCGAAGAAGAAGGCAAACCTTGAATTTGCCCGTGACACGCGTACGGACATCGTGACGTGGACGTGTAGTAGTAGTAAATTTGTGAAGTGAATTGAGTGAAAGAATGAGCAGTGCTTGCTCGTTATCTGTTGCATTTCAACTCGAGGCCTCTCTGAATTTCAGATATGGTGTGAACGAAATAAATTACTCGACAACCATATATAGAGACATAGACAGATACTACCCATATCACTACTTCACCATAACAGACCTTCGATGTATCATTCAAGCGCCAACACATGCACACAAATCAAACGCCTCCCACAGACATCCCTCCACCGCTTCAAGTCATCATCAGAGCACAAATGAGGGAACGCCTCACCACGCTTAAAGTCCCCTTCCAGCTCCACAACCTCTAGCGCACCATACTATACCAACCATAGACAAAAACTCGCTGCTAGTGAACGCCCAATTCGGAAAAACCCGAGGGCGTATAGTAACATGCAGGGCAATGTCCAGCGTCTTCAGCCGAGGTGCATACTTCGGCCTCAGGCTGCCTACTGCACTTTTCTCTCCCAGAAAGCGTGTCAACGCAGACATCATGTCGTCAATTCCCGGTAGCCCTCCAGACGAGATCAACAGTGTCTCCAGATCCGGGACGAGGGACAGCAGCATGCCCATCGAGTCTCCATCCCATTCTGCGAACCGCAAACGAAGAGAGGAAAGGCGACAGCGCGAGTGCTGCAGGAGGCTAACCACGCAGGGAAATAAACCCTGGACGAAGCAGTCACCATCCTTACCGGCGTCCAAATTCGTGAGGTTTGGTAGCGAGACACAATTAATGGAGCCACACTCGGCGACTGAAAGGGACGTGATGTTGGTGTATACGGCGCGCGCAGTATGAAGCGGAGGAGGTGCTGGCCAAGTGACAACATCAAAGAACCAACTTTGGCGACGGTGAATAAGGTTCGTCAGCTTGGGATATTTGCGAAGGACATCGGATACGGTAGGAGTGTGACAAGAAAACCTTGAATCTGTAGCAGCTGAGTGGTTGACTCGCAGATACCGGAGGTTCTGCTTAGCACAAGGATCCAACAGCACATGTCCAAGCGGGATACTGCACAAGTCCACGTGTGAGAGCTCCGGCGCAATCTCAAACGCCGAAACCATATCTCTGCGCTCAGATCCCACAGAATCCAAGCACAAGTCGAGTTTCACGGACCGCAGCAGGGGGATCCGCCCATGGACATCCCCCAGGAGCAGCGCCTCCGCAAGACTCATGCCCATAAACTCGACGTGTCGCCACCTCGACGAGTGTTGCATTAATAGGGAAAGAAGCTGGCTATTAGTACGGACCTTCCGCTCTTCATTGCGTAGTGAGCGGCCGCAAGTGAACGCGAAGTCGAGAGGAACTTTGCACGAGCGCTCCAGCACCATTCGGAGGGGGGACAAGCCGTACGACGAGTTCGAAGCTTGTTCTCCGGAAATCAAAAACCGAGACCACAGCCGCGGACAGTGATGGGATATACGGCGCCACTTTTGGCAGACCTGGCCGATTCTGTAGACCGGATCCCGCCGATCAAAGACATCCATCCCGTCGTCACTGGACTGAGGGACGAAGAGGAAGATCTGTTGCCAGATTTCCGGGGGTAATTGACGTACGGTCGAACTCACGGACCGGACTTGCTCTCGAAGGCGCTGCAAGTCTCTACGCTGTGCCGTTTGCTTCTCGATGATGGATGTACACTGGGCTGTCAAGGAGATGATGGATGATACAGCAGATGTATCAGCTATGGCGGTATCTAGTTGTACAATCAAGTTGTCAAGAAGACTAGTCCCCTCTGAGACGAAGACGGCATCCTGGAACGAAGGCGAATCATTCGTGCGAAAGAGGCGGGAGATGGTCATGGGGAGACATTTTGCAAACAATAAAGGTTGGTGCACGTCTTTTGATACAGAGGCAGTATCGTCGAGTGCAGCACTTTCACTCGCAAAGATGTGGGATGCCGCCGACGCGGTTGGCGTGCTGGAGAGTTGGTTGTTGCTCGAAGACATGATGATAGTTAAATTGTGTTGCAATCTAGTCTCCTTGTCAGTCGGAAATACGTTGAAAATGCACAGGACATACGAGACTGAAGTTGAAGCTTGGTAGAAACAAAGATGATAATGGTCGACCGACTGTGATCCCGCTCTTAATACTGATAGAGGTTGAAGATGCTAAATTTAAATAAACAGAGCGACCCATTGTTCACTGTTAAACGTTCAAAATAGGTAATTAGTACTACCGGCCCTGTTGAAACAATGGCCCGTCAACGTCCACAATGGTGATGGACATTTCTCAATCCCCAGCTGGGAAGCAAAGACGCGCATGTGAGAGCCCAGTCAGGTCTGAATCTGGTATAAATTTTAGCAGAGAATACCTTACCAGTCCATAAAGGGTCCATAGGTAGCATTCAACACGTATGTCTTCTGTCGCCTGGTGTTCCTTGTAGATCCGCTCGCCCTGGAGTCCGAATGGGGAGAACTAGTTGGTGGAATTTGATGTGGGCGTCGTCGCGAGGACTGGTTTGAGTTATCCTGGTTCCTCACGACAACAAGTTGAAGCCTCCTCGCGAGTACTACAAGCCATAGTTACTGCGTGCGGCGGATGGATTTCCACGCTATCCATCTTGTGGATGAAAGTGGACGTCTTTTGGAGGTTGTAAGTAAACGGGATGAAAAGTTCAATGTTCAGAAGAGGTAACTACCGCCCCCATTGCAAATCTTCATGGCATCAGCGTGGTCCACATGTACAATGGGGTTGTTGGACAGTTTTCGATCCTCCCCTAACAAGCAAACAAGGAGCGAGACGCGCATCGGAGAAGCGCGTTCATGTCACGAATGAATAAGTCTGAAGGCTCGAAGGTAGTTTATTACAGGCTGAGAATTCGAAGAGCGATCAGGACTGCGAGCTGTAACTCTAGGATGGCTGTGACGAGGAATACAAGGCGTTGAGAGAACAAAACTTTGATTGCAGGGGACGTAGGAGAAAATCGCGCCCTGTTTCCATTCCGGCGTACAGGACGATGACGTCTGTAGCAGTGAGCGAGTTGGTCGACATGTAGACCGGCAAATGCCGGTCATGTCTTGAAGCGGACGACCAAGCGGACGACCAACTTCACGCTTCACGTTCTTATCTGCGCGTTTCCTTGCTTATTTTCGTGTGGCTATCATGGACTTTTTCCGCACCGTCAGGACAACTTGGAGTTGGGCAACCATATCAGCCAATGCAAGGCTGGAACCACTTTGGTCTGAGTGGATGGAACGCGCTATACAGCGTTGAGAAGAGGGCGGGCCATAGAAGCCATTCGGGGTGAGCGGCTCCAGCTCTGCTCCTACTATAGCTGATCTCCTTGGAGACGCTTAGACGAGTCTGTGGCCGCGTTAGGGCTACGAGTCGCCTACCGCAATCCTTCTCAAAACATATGTTCTTACCGGCGCATCGGTTAGGTTTTATTTACTCTTCAACGAACACCAACTCTGACCTTATGCCCATTTCTAGCATTTGCTTCAGATCTCTTCCCTTGTTCATCTGTCATCATCTTAACGAAGCTGGACCACCGCCTTACACGAAATCCGAAAGAGCATCGAGCAAGGACGATTCACCATTTACGGGCCAGCCTGAACCAAATCCTTGCTGAGGACTCATATGTCACCCTCCTATCAACATTGAAAGTGCCCGCTCTCAGCATTTCCGTGATTTTTCTCGTAACTTCGGCGTTATATTGCAGAGGAGGAGATATAATCATATACCACGGCGGCTTACGCGTCAACCGACGAGAATACGAATTCACCTCTTTGTTGATTGGATTCGGGGTCAAAAAATTGGATACTGCTCTCTGGTGCATGCGTGCCGGACAGGCGAATTGTCATGAAATGGCTAGCGGCCTTGGCGACATTGGGTACATTCTTGTCATCATTATTCTTTAAGCCATCGACAACGCCTAACACCGCGCACGCCTTCCTCCAGCTCCCGACGTGCTACATCGCATTGTGTACCTGTATATGACCGGCGTCTCTCCGTCCCTTCCGTTGCGGGACAACCTGCCTAATTTGAGGACGCTCTACCTAGGAAAGGGCGGTGGGAGCACGTACAGCTTTGGCGTCGTTTTCGGCTCAACGCCAGGTTGGAGATGCTGATAACAAGCGAGTTGTCGCTGGATGGGTTAGCATTGGGGAGTGTCAGGCGGTGTAGAGCATATCGCATGTCGCTGGAGGTACTTCCTCCGGGGTTGATCAACATGCCGAAGTGCAGTTGAAGGCAACTCAGTGATCGGCTTCGGAGGAAGTGCACCTTCTCATGTTGGACGCGACCGCTTCTGAAGGCGTTGTTGTCATGTCTTTGAATGCCGAGTCTTCGCGAGGTGAAGGCGTGTTTGATGCGTTCGACGCAGAGAGCGGCAAGCGATATGCTTCGAGATGTGCTTCAACTGGTGCTAGACTTTGCTGTTCTGGTTGGCCGATTGAAGAGGCAGCAGTTGGAGGAGTATGACGCTGCGTCTTTGTTGGAGAACTTGTATCTGAAGTTCAGGTTGAAGATGGCGGAGCTGGTAAGTATCCAATGTTAGCGATATACGGAAAACTAAACTGTGCGACTGTTTAGGTGAAAACATTAAAGGCGATGGTCGATAAGAACGTGGGATCCGACTCTTCGATTTCTACGCGAGTCATCTTTAGGGAGGGATATAGGTATATACGACGGCTTCCTGGAGGGACTAAAGCCGGTACTTCGGTACTGATGACGTGGTGACGGAATATGGGCTTCAAGGACGGAGAGTTTCTTGTACGGGAAGTGAAGATTGGTACAAATTTCCATTCAATGTTGTATTTACTAATAGGCTCACGCCAGATTTGAGGACCCGAGTGTAGACTCCAGCGTTCGTCTATTTAATATGTGGTAATGTACAACGTTGTACCGTTATGCTGGTGAGTGCTCTTCTCCACGTCTGACCTCGCAAACAATAACAAGGACCCGGAAGATGGAGGCCCTTTCGACGTGGTCGTCGATTCGGAATTTCTACCGCGCTATGCTCTGGCCTTACTCTTCGTCTCCATGCGCACGCTGCCCCTTTGCCCGAACGTCATTATTTCGACGATTCGAAGGATAGAGTTCGATCTGCTCCGGCGGTAACCGGTAATGCAATGTCGTCCACCTACATCCACTTGATGGTTACTGTGGACATCCACCCGACGCTCAGCCGTGATCGGCGTCGGAATGCGAGCTATGTGCTGCAACAGCGACGCGGACAGAGGATAGACACGTTGAATGTTGCGCGGGAAGCCCTGTCGACGAGTAAGGCGTTCTGATTAATCCGTGTCTGTTAGCTCAGCCTTACTCATGATGGGACGGAAATAAAGCAGAGCGGCAAATGCCGGTCATGTCTTGAAAAGGACGACCATCATCGACAACACGCTTCACGACCGATATCTGTTTACTTCACGGCTGAAGGCGTACGCCAATCGACCTCGTCCCAAGCTGGAGTTGGGCAACCATACTGATATCAACCAACGCCTATAACGATGGCGAGCTACGGATCCTTCTTAGAGCAGGCAATTCTTCGACTCGTAATTCCCACTGGCGGACACATCGGTTGGAACACCAGCTCTGACCTTGTGCCCATTTCCAGCATTTGCTCCATACTGCTTCCCCTAATGACGCGGCTATATCTCATCATCTTAACGAAGCCCGCCGTTAACTTAAGCAAATTCGGAAAGAGCATCGAGAAAGATCTCTATTACTTGGACCAACGCGAAAACAGTTCACATCGTACCCATCCCCGCTGGTGTTACCAAGGATGGCGTGTCATACTTAATTTGCAGATTGGTTTCAAACATTCCCGATAAGCATTTTCATGAACACGGTTTTTCTTTAATGAACTGGTAAGGTAGTCTGTTCAATCCATGTCTGTTTCCTAAACCTCATAACAGAGGAAATAATGATGGTGTTTATGGTGCCCTTCGAATGTGCGTCTCGCTCCTTGTTTGCTTGGTAGGTAAGGATCGAAAACTTGACCATTGTGGACCACGCTGATGCGCCATTATGATTTCAAATAGCGATCGTTACCTGTTTGAACGTTTAACAGCAAACAATGGGTCGCTCTGTTTGTTTCGATTTGGCGTCTTCAACGTCTATAAGAGGGAGCGCACACTCCCGTGACCGTCATCCCCTTTGTTTCTACCAGCAGTCGACTCCAGCACTTTCCTGTATGTCTTGTTTATGTTCGTCTTATTTTCGACTGATGAGGTGCCTAGGTTACAACAAAACTCAACTATCATAATGTCTTCGAGCTCGAGTAGCGATATTCAGCTCTTTAGCAGGCCTCCCGCGCCGGCGCCATCCAGCATCGTCGCAAGTGGAAATTCGACGCCCTTCATTCAACAACCCTTGTCACTTCCGACATGTCTCCCCTCAAACATCCAAGGCCTTCTCATAACCATTAAACATCTCCTTCATACCAATCACCCGCCTTCCCCGCAGGACTCTGTTGTGATCTCGGAGGTTATCCGTCTCATAGACGACCAGGTTGCACGATTGGACACCGCGATGGCTCTTCCGTCGACTGCTCTACCCCATATTTCCACGAGACCCTTTCGCATGCCATGGCACCAGTCTGCATCCCGCGACGAGCAAAAGACACAGCGCGCGGACGTGCGGCGCCTTCGAGCGCAGATCCAATCGCTCAATTCGACTGTACGTCGATTACCGCCAGAGATCTGGCAGGAGGTCTTCCTCTTCGTCCGGAATCATGAAGCGGAAGTGGATGTCTTTAGTCTGCTGGATCCCGTCTACATGGTTGGCCAGGTGTGCCAACTGTGGCGCCGCGTATCCCAGTCCTGCCCTCGCCTATGGTCTCGGTTCCTCGTTTCCTCGACCAAGTTACTGAAGTTGTCGTGGTGTGTGTCCCGCCTTCGCATGGTGCTGGAGCGTTCGGGCAGTCTTCCCCTCGACTTCACATTCTCATACCGACCGGGCGGAAGAAGATATAGCGACACGCGGGAGGCGCCCGCAGAACTGCTTACCCTGTTGATGCAATATTCGTCCCAGTGGCGATCCGCTGAGTTTATAACCATAACCTTTGCGGAGGCGCTCCTCCTTGAGAATGTTCGAGGGCGAGTTCCGGAGATCCACTCAGTGCTGCTAAGCCTGAACCGGGAGAAATTCGAACCTGAGCAGACAAATATGATATCGGCGTTCGAGATCGCGCCGAAGCTCTCGCAAGTGGTGTTGGGCACTCTCCCACTGGGACATGTGTTACTTGACTCGGGTGTCAAGCAGCAGCTACAGTGTCTGAGGATCAAGCATTACGAAGGTTCCGATCTAATGTACTCACACGGCACCCCTTCGTTGTCCGCAATTCTTCACGACTATCCCAATCTCACGACCGTTCGTATCTCCTTCGACACCGTTGGGGAATTCCGTATCCTTGCATGGCCAACACCCCCTCCGCCGAGCGCGCCTCGCTGTGTCTACCCCAAGCTCACATCCCTCGCTGTCGCGGAGGGCGAGTGCCTGAACCACATCTCGCTGCCCAACCTCGTCGATTTGCACGTGGGCTTAAACGCCAGGGAGTACATCCCCGGACTGCTTCCCTGTATCATTGGCCTCTTCCAGCACTCGCGCTGCAGCCTTTTGTCCCTGCATCTCCACTATCCGAAATGGGACGCGGCGTCGCTGGGTGCGCTGCTGGAGCTCGTTCCGGACCTGGAGGAATTGTCGATCTCGTTTGAGGGCGCGGGCGTTGATGACATGCTGCGGACCTTGACTCGGTATCTGGGAGAGAAAGACGGCGGTGGCAGGCCGAGATATGTCCCTCGCCTGAAGACGCTGTTCATCCGGTCGAGGAGGCACAATCCACGGCCGAAGTGGGCCTTCATCGATCCGATGTTTTTGGATATGGTGTCTATGCGCGCCGCGCAGCCTTGCGGTCCCAGATTGGAGGTTGTTCGCCTGCGCGGCAATTGTGACGCTACTGAGGTGTTCCCGTTTGATGATTGGGAGCGATGGGATGATATGAATGATAGGGGTTTGCTTGATGTGTCTGTGAGCTATTTCAACTGATCTGTACTTGTGTGGCGTTTTGTGTTTTTGTTTGTCGAGGAGAGAGTAATTTATCTTTTCAAGGTGGACCAACTTCTTGTATCAGATGAGCGCGTATATCTGGTGAATATGTAGTAAAGCACTCTATCTGCCCCTCTATCCGAGGTGGCAATTCGGCGGCCCTTGTTTCCTCGACTGACAGCATGCCATATCCGGAGAAGTTGTCCATCGAGCACGACTCCGACATCAATGTGCTCTTCGGGATGCTACACGTCGTTTGAGCACAAGCCAACTTGATTGCCTGGAGATATCACTGCTAATCAGTGCTAAACAAGTACATGGCACTAAGCTCAGAATCATGGAAGCATCGAACATGTATGTAGGAACATAGGAAAGTCCTAGAGTACAGCACCTTCAAGCCAATCCCAACCAGAAAGAGTAATATCCAATCCTTCATCGCGCATCTTCAAGTTGTACAAAGCAAGGATAACGGTACCGGTAAGATTAGGAAATACTACTCCTATTGAAGGCTGAACTCCAAACAGGAAGCACGCCATCCAGAAATCTCCATTCCCTTCATACCTGCGCGATTGAAGCATTCCGACCAAGTTTGCACCTGCACTGGTCCAGCTCTGGTCCTCCCTGGAAAAGACAATGCGTGAGACTGGCGTTGCCTTGGAATGAATTAGATCCTTCAAACATGGGACCAGCTCGAGGATATCTGCGAGGCGAGCCCCGAATAATGATGAATCTCGTAAACGGAGGGTCGTAAGAGAACACTTGGAGCCGTGTATGAAAGGTGCGATGAAAGGGAGGGACGATACGGCGCCTCCGTCTGCGACGTCAAGGAACACGAGGGCAGGAAGAGGCAGGATCCTTGATGGCGAGGTGCTTAAGAGAGATATTCACAATGCGTAGTATTACCGGTCTTGTTTCAACATCGAAATCTGTGGTCTCAACGGAGCTGTCAAGGTGAACAAGATTGGGACAATGTCGGATAACAAAGAGAGGATCGAGAGGATCGGGAAAGTACGAGTATGATCGCCAAGTGAACGATCTGAGTATGGGAGTTCAAGGTGGGCGGTGTCGACTGTGGCGTGTGTCAGTTTTTGGGGCATTGTACTTTACCACATTCCACTCCGTCGTCACAATTGACATGTACTGATAATTCGTAATCATTCACTGAGAGTATACTTCAACGTCCACTAACCACGCCATACCCATCGGAGAATTCTTATGTACTGTATACATGCACACACCCCGATGGCAGACCTTCGTATCAGAATTTGAACACCGACACATGCGAATCAATCAAACCCCTCTCACACATATCCTTCCACCGCTTCAAGTCATCAGAGCGCAAATGGGGGAACACCACACCGCGTTTATAGTTGCCGTATAGCTCCACAACCTCCAGCGCACCATGCTGCTCACGCATAGCGACCATATCCAAAAACACGCTCCTAGTGAACGACCACCTCGGGAAAAACGCAATAACCGTACCGGACAGGCAGATGTACAGCATCTTCAGTCGAGGCACATACTTCGGCCTCTGGCCGTCTTCTTCACTTTTCTCTCCCAGCAAGCGCGTCAATACCAACATCATGCCCTCAGTCTCCGGCAGCCCCCAGACGAGATCGACAGTGTCTCCAGATCCGGGACGAGAGACAACAGCACACCCATTGAGTCTTTATCCCATTCTGCGTACTGCAAACGAAGAGAGGAAAGGCGACAGCGCGAGTGCTGCAAGAGGCTGACAACACAGGGAAATAAACCCTCGACGAAATCCCGACCACCGAAACCAGCGTCCAAATCGGTGAGGTTGGGAAGCGAAATAACATTGATGGAGTCACCATCGGCGACTGAAAGGGACGTGATATTGGTGTATACGGTGCGCGGAGTATCAAGCGGAGGAGGTGTGGGCCAAGTGACAGCATCAAGGAACGAACGACGGTGAGAAATGTTCGTCAGCTTGGGATATGTGCGAAGGACATCGGATAAGGTAGGAGTGCGACAGGAAAACATCAAATCTGCAGCAGCGGAGTGGTTGACTCGCAGAGAGCAGAGGTTCTGCTTAGCACAAGGATCCAATAGCACCTGGCTAAGCGGGATACCTTTCAAGTTCACTTGTGAGAGCTCCGGCGCGACCTCAAACGCCGTGACCATGTCTGCGCGCTCAGATCCGATATCCTCCACGTACAAGGCGAGTCCGACAGACTGCAGGTGAGGGATCTGCCCACGGACACTCCTGAGGAGCAGCGCCTCCAGGAAAGTCAGGCCTGTGAATTCGGCGGATCGCCACCGCGACGAGTACTGCATTAATAAGGAAAGAAGGCGCGCAGGGACTTCCCGTTCCTCATCGCGCGATGAGCCCTCGTATCCGAATATGAAATCGAGAGGAGCACGGCACGAGCGCTCCAGGACCGTACGGAGGTGGGACACACCGCGGGACAAGTTCGAAACTTGTGTTCCATCTACGTAAAGCCGAGACCATAGCCGTGGACAGTGATGGGATATACGACGCCACTTTTGGCACACCTGGCCGATTCTGTAGACGGGATCCCGCCGATCAAAGACAGACATCCCGTTATCACTGGACTGATGCACGAAGAGGAAGATCTGCTGCCAGATTTCTGGCGGTACTTGACGTACGGTCGAATTCACGGACTGGACTTGATCTCGAAGGCGCCGCAGGTTGGCACGCTGTGTCTTTTGCTCGTTGATAGATGCACACGGGGTTGTCGAGGAGATGAGGGATGGTACAGCAGATGCATCAGCTATCGCAGCATCTAATTGTACAATCGAGTCGTCAAGAAGACGAGTCCATTCTGAGACGAAGACGGCATGCTGGGACGAAGGCGAATCATTTGTGTAAAGGAGGCGGGAGAGATTAGAGACAGCATCATCGAGTGAAGCATTTGTGCTCCCGACGATGCGGGATGCCGCCAACGTGGGTGGCGTCGAAGACATTGTAGTAACTAATTGTGTCGCAATCTAGTCTCCTTGTCAGTCAGAAATACATTGAAGATACACGAGACATACAAGACGACGCCGTGACGCTCGGTAGAAACAAAGAGGATAATGGTCACAAGAGTGTGATCCTCTATTATAGTGCCAAATCAGAGTGCCAAATCAGAACAAACAGAGGGACCGTAGATTGAAGCGCGCCAAACAGAGCAACCCATTGTTCAGTGGTAAACGTTCAACGCAGAAAAATCAGGGAACTGGTGACCTTGCTGAAAATGGCGCGTCCGTCAGCGGTTTTGAGCATTTGTCAAATCCTCACCGGAGAAACAAAACAAGGATCCGACAAGCAGCTTGGCAGGCCCATGAACGACTCCAACTCGGCAGTCGAGGCGTATAACCTCTAATTAACGACTGATTCTTCCTGACCTGCATTTGCCAGACACCCGAGCGACATCGATCTGGCGTGACAGCGGCGAGTGGCTGAATGTAGACGTTATCGGAGCTCTCGGCGGTCTGTCAGGGTCTGTCGCCACCACAAGGACCCAGAGACACCATTAGAAATGGCGTGCTTCGCCATCTTCGTCCTAGTAAGCAGGACTAGAAGGCGAGGTTCAAGACAATTGTTTCTGCTCCCCACGTTTGGAGTTAATATCCCTGTTGACGGACAGCGCACGTCTACGCGCTTTGATAGCGAAGCGTCTGACTATTGTCTGAGCGTCGCAAGAAGAGCGGAGGAAAGTCACTTACAGTGCTGTTCCTGGCCATAATAGCGCATATATTTAGAAAATGAGACTCAGAAATTTCCCGCGGCCATGCTCAAAACGGTATCAAAGTACCCGCAAGGCGTAGGAAGTCTAGATAAACTGTTAGAATTCGATAGGCGGTAGAAACTCGGGAAGCTTACACGTTACCAACCTCAGACACCGCAGTAGAAAAGAATTGAAGGACGGAGCTGTAGTTAAGAATCCTTTTCTCATGTAACGTTCTAGCCAACGCATTTTAATTCAGCGGGTATGCATGGACAAACTCAATCAAGACAAACATCGGATGGCTGGAACTCGTTAATACTGCGGACGCTAGTGGTGTAGAAACAGAGCGTTCATGGAGGCTGAAGGGTAACAAGGGATTGTTGAAAAAGCAAATCTGTGGTCCTCGGTGAGCATGTGTCGTCAATTTATACAAGCCACGTACCTAAAACAAGCCAAAATGACGCGTTGAAGACCAGCGCATTGCCGTCGAATGACTGGGAGGGCGGCGATCTGTCCTGCGGGAGCACAGGGCGTCGATGTAGGCATTCTCGACGGCTGCTTGCAGTAACGGAATTCAACCGAGGAGGTGACGGGAAACTGGAAGCGGCCAGGATGTCGCGCCGTAATATAGTATAGCCCCTCATCGAATCTTGAATGCGACGGTACGTTCCGGCTTTACAGGAAGGGAGACGGATTAGCCTAGGTGCCATAGTACGGAGAGCGTGTCCAATTGAAGGCTTGCCATGGTTGAAATTGCAAGACGCCATTGAATTGGCTTTTGTCGCCATCATGGAAGGAAAAGAGGCAGGTCGGCATTTGCCGTTCATCACTTGCCTATGCTTCATACAGCATACATCGTACGTTTCTTCCTCATTTCTGTCTTATCATGTACACAGATAATCGGTTGATTTCATCAAGGTAGTGTCCAATAATATACGTATAGTATATTGGCTCCGGAGAACCCGGTCACCTTTTCGGACGATTCGACGCTTAACTTCATCAACGTTCGTAGATCCCCATTTACTGAGATCGACGTGAACGATAGTCTCAGTAAGTCGTCCGTTGTATAGTATCCTCTAAGCTCTCGTACTTATCTGAACAAGTCACACAGACAGCCGCAACGACTCCGTGAATGCTACCGGACACCCTCAAATTTCCGCGTACGAGACAATTATACGGTCTTTCCATACTTGGCGTGAAAGGCCAAGATCTGCCGCCAACACTCTGTCTTATGTCGGTCTGTATCGTTCTCGAGAGGGCCTTGCTGTTCAAGCGTCGACTGAGGAGCCGAGGGCTTATACAATCCTAGTCTATGTCGAATGCTCGTCTTTACCGCCTCCTTCGCAGCGATGATTGGGGTTAAATCCGCCACGACCACTGGCAGGGACCAGCTGCCTCTGTGGTGTTGCGGTCAAGTTCATTCAACTTGACATATGTTATTAACAACGCCACATTGGAAGTAAGCCTTTCATACTACGCCCACGCTGTTCATAATTTCTGACCTCTGCGTGCAGACTATTCTCAAGTGTGCCGCATCATGGTGGACACCGCAGCCACACGGCCCGCGTTTATAATTTGTCCGCGTCCACATCAGTGAACAATGGACGTCCCATTGTTTGTCGCGCTTTGTAGCCATGGCTCGCGTATAAATACTGCCTGTCTCGCGACAGTGCTCTCCTTCAATCAACACCCACCATCAAAACCGTTCTAGGTAGCTCGCGTGTATTTTTCTCTTGTGTTTGAGTTCTGAACAATCCTCACAGCCATCATCGTCATGTCTTCCGCCGTCAGCCGTCTGACTCCCCCAATCTGTCTCTCCGTCGCAAATGCTACGGCGCCCATACATTCCCTGCCCACCGAACTTCTCCTCGCAATTTTTACTTTCGTAGGCAAGGACGAAGGCTTTCTGTCGATGAAGAACAAACGCTGGCGATTGGGGCGCGTTTGTAGTTGGTGGCGCATAGTAGTCGAGGAGACTCCGTCTTTGTGGACCCGCATCGACGTGTCCCTCGCTGAAGCCTCCATGCTTCGCGATCCTGCCGCACTCCTCCATCACACCCTTCGTCTGACGAAGGGTCAAGGTTTGGATCTCTGCTTGGACCTTGAGATGGAGGCTAGTGCTGAGGATGATGATGTCGCAACCGCGCCGGCGTTCACTGCGACGGACTTAATCACTATACTTGTGGCGCATGCTTCGTGCTGGCGGAAGGTCATCCTCACTCATTTTGATGAGAAATATTGGCCTGTGCTCTCCAAGACTGTTGGAAGCACCACACTCGCAAAGCTGGAGACACTAGTAATCATGGATGTGGATACGGGCGAAGATTCCGATGATGAGGAGGAGGATGAGGAAAATGCCGGCGATGAGGATGCAGACAATTCTGGTGATGCGGATGAAGACAATTCTAGTGACGGCGGCGATGATTCTAGTGACGGCGGCGATGATTCTGCTCATGAAGACGATCACGACGAAACGTATGATTCGGACTGGGTGCCCAACGCACCGCTTCTCAAGTGCCTTTACGTTTACAATGTAGTGCTCGCCTGTGGTCCTCTTCACCCCCACCTCAAGGAGTTCTTCGTCTTAGATGCTATCTACGACGTCCCCCTCGCGTACTTGCTGCAGACATCCGAATGCCTCGAGGTCCTGTGGGCGGAGGCGTTTAATCGGCCCTCAGACGGCGACTCGGAATCCGATCTCCCGATAGAGCTTCCCGCTCGTGTAACATCGTCGTCTCTGCTCCATCTAGCCCTGCAGCAGAACGTCGAGGACTTGGACACCGTCGACCTTCCAAACCTCCGTACCCTAATAGCGGCGATCCTGATCATGAAGCAATGGGATCCGCCGCACCCTACCTTCAATCCATCTTCGAGCTCGTCCGGTTCTCCCACCCTCCGTTGACGAAGCTCGCGCTTCTGAACTGCGATTTCGCGGTGGGCAGCCTCGTGGACATATTGAAAGTGCTACCCCTTCTCAAAATACTCAGGATCCACTTCGGTGTCTACGGCTTAATGACGAGTTTAACGGGAACGTCGATGGGGCCTTGTCGTCGTTGACATCTGCTTTGGGAGAGGTGGATAAGGAAACGGAGGCGTTCACTCTAGTTCCGCTCCTCGAAGAGCTAAGAATCGACTTTTACGATAAGACGGCGGTTGCTTCAGCTTTCAAGTGGACGTTTTACACTCCCAAGGTTGAAGCAGACTTTGGGACGAGGCAGAAGCGGAACGGGTTCACGGCGAGCTGTACTTTTAAGGGAAAGCCTTACTTTGGTGTTACGCTTCCTGAGGATTGGGTATGTTGGAACGTGATCCCTGTTAAGCCACAGTGACTCCCATTTTATGTATTTATATGATTATACTTGTACACTAGGCAGCACCCAATTTCTTGAATCTACTTATACCTGAACTAGCTGTTTGACCTGACCCGCGTTGATCGCAATGTATAGTACTTGGTACCAGATAGTATTAGCCTTCAACCCATGGCAGTGCTAGCAGTGGCGGCGTGAGTGACAGCCTGACCTTTGACGAGCTCATGCACTTCACGTACTATCAAGCTCCAAGGACATTTATAGAGTCCCTGATCTCTGTGTGCAATGCAACCCACTCTGAGACGCACATTTTCGAGAGGCTTCCACTGGCGAGCGATCGATGCAGCGTATTTGACCGTCGTGGCAGTTGAAAAACACGGTCCATTCCAGGCATTCTTGACAGTGAGAAGGAATATTCTTGAGGTCTGCCGCCTCCCATGGAGGCATATGGAGCCAACGCAGCTAGGATTAGAAGCGGCTTGACGCCTTCGAAAGGGGAGACCGGTGTTCATACATTTTCCAAAACTTAGACATGCAAATGTTCCATACTACTGTCAGTCCACTCATCTTTCCTCCTGCATCTCAATTTTATTCCGTATTCCTGCATCCCCAGCATCGCCTGTTTGGGTAGAGGGAGGCAACGAATCCGTCTCAGCCTCAGGACCAAGGCACCATGCGCCCCGTGTCGTGGGATTCTCTCGCCAGCTCCAAGATCCTCAACCCGTCCCTCGACGTCTCGGGCTTCACATAGAGCTCAGCCGCCCCCCGAATGGCAGCCACAACGTTCTCGTACAAGCCCCGGTACCGGCCAAGCATGCTGGGATACTTCCCAATGTACAGCCCGCTCCCCGCGTCAAAGGTCTGACTCTTGGTGTCGAATTCTTTCGTTGTCGATAGCGTCCCCCATATACGCTCGTCCTCGCGTCCATAGTCGGGATCCGATGCAGGCTGGCAAGGCGCGGCTATGGCTTTGGCTTGTTGAGGGTCTGTCCCGAACTGCACGTGACACCAAAAGCTCAAGCATGATTGAAGGAGGAATGGAGCAGGTTAAGCACCTTGAGATAAGTGCCCTCGGTTCCCCTAACAAAGAACTTGAGGTTATCCTTCATGTGAGTGACGATTGCTGTCTTGACCGTGACCGTAAGGTTCTTCTGCTCGCCTCCGTATTGTAGAATGATGGTAAAGGTATCATCAACCTCACTATCCACGCCACGATTCGACCTCAGAAAGCCTGTCACCGACACCGGGCGCCCGAAAAGAACTAGGGCCTGGTCAACAGTGTGCGAGCCTCAAGTGTGACAGTTAGTCGCGCATGTCCGTCGCCACAAGACGAGGGGAAACTCTCACCAAGCCCAAATGTCATCCCCTGGCCAGCCGCGTACTCTTTCTGGGTCCAGCCCATGACCCATGACGGCATACGGAAGTCGAAATGCATTTGCGCGTCCCTAATTTCACCTAGCGCACCGCTCTCCACAATATGCTGCAACGTGAGAAAGTCACTGTCGAATCTCCGATTCTGATAGACCGTCAACACTCTCCCCTTCTCCCTTGCCAGCTGAATCAGGCTATCCGCCTCCTTGCTCGTGTTCACAAATGCCTTCTCCACCACGACATGCTTCCCGCTCTCTAGTGCACGGCGCACAAATTCTCCATGCTCATGTGTACAGATAACCACCAGCTCAATTTCATCGTCCCCGAAAAAGGCCTCGGCGGTGCGGTGGTGCGTCGCGGACGGGAAGTCGATCGTGCAGTGTGTGCCGATGGGAGTGTGGGGCGAAGACGTAGGGTCGGGAGCCGCCGCGCGCTGTAGAAAGGCGCACACCCGCAGGTCCGGGTTGGGCAGAATGAAAGGAAGGTTGAAGCATTTGGCAGAACGTCCGTAGCCGATGAGGCCGACGTTGATGGGGGAAGACGCCATGGTAGAAGCAGTAAATTTAATACGGTATTGGGCTGCTTGAGCGAAGACGTTGTACAATCTCTGGCAGTGGGACGGGTTTAGCCGGCCCGGGTAATGGGAGGGGGAGGGGAAGGTGCGAGGGGAGTGAGGGCGAG
>JADNRX010000674.1:0-26927 GCA_015501595.1 Hymenopellis radicata
ATAAACCAAGCAGATAGATAGCAGTGTTCAACAAACTTGGCTCGAACTTGGCCTCCAGATCGATAGGTCCACGTCTACAGTCGCGTTAGTGATTATCCGCGCAATGAAAAGGAAGACGCACTCTTCCAGCGAATGTGCTAGATCAGTAATATACACAAGCGTAGCAATGTGCAACGCAAACTGCAGCAGAATCGACAATAACACATAAAGATTAAAGATATTCCCGAGCGGTCGTTCTCTCGATAACTTCTCGACAGGCTAACACGTCGCGCATGAGAACAGACAGAGTAGGCAAAGCCGTTCAACACACCTTGGCACGAGAAATACACAAGAAGCAAACCGACATCAACATGCCGGTTATCGTGACCTGGTAGTCACCAAACTTGATTCCGTCGAGGTACTGAACGCTCAGACTGTACGCGGTGATTAGGCAATTAAGAGCCAAGATCTTATACATCTGGATGGTCGCTACCAAGGTGCAACGGCCTTGTCGGATGATATGGGCGACTAGATAACCATTAGTTTGGAAGACCTTGGACCCAGATAGAGTTGCTTACTAGCTGATACGTGGGACAATTTTGATGTGAACGGTGCAGCACAGGAAGCGTCGCCTAGTTTGATCTTGGGAACATCCTCCTCACCCTCCATCTCTGCCAACTTGTCCGTAATGCCTGCCAGATCGAACTATAACAAGTGAGAAAGGGTTCCATGTGATCTATTTACAAAACATACCTTCTCCATAGGATTCTGGCGACGAGCAACCTGTTGATTGGCAGCAGCGCGTTGTTGCGCAGCGACGGCATCCGGGAACAGATGCGCAATGGCTGGAGGAACAGGCGGAGGCGGTTGATTGAATCGTGCCGAAATACTCAACTGACTCTCGTAAACCTTCTTAATCCTCTCCACCTTTTGGTGCTCAGCAATCTTCTTCAAGTCCTCGGGAGTACCATCCAGAAGCGCTACACCAATGTGGGCTTGTTTCAAAGCACCGACGTCATTGGTACCGTCTCCCGCCATAAGCGTGATGTAGCCAAGTGTTTTAAGCGTCGTAAGGATGTACTCCTTCTGGGCGGGCGATACTCGAGCATAAACCCAAGTGTTCTGGACCAGGTCATTCCACTGGGGCCGGTTTTCGTATTGTTTCATCGCAGCACCAGTTATGCAAATGTCATATTCCTCGAACAAAGATTGATCCAGAGGTTCGGAAACGTCGACGGGAATGATCTTGCTTTCGTCCACGGTACGCCATACGAGATCTTTCAATGAAGAGTAAGCATAGTAAGCATGAGAATTTGGAATGGCGCGTTTCGACACTTACCGCCTTCGTGAGTCGCGTTCTCCTTTAGATCGAGAATCAGAGCTTCACGATCAACGATCTCGACGTCGCGAGCAACATGAACAGCGGTCAAAGGATTGTCACCGGTGATCATTACGCACTACAGAACATGAACAACCGGACACAGAGCTTAAAACGCGACGTACTCGATGCGAGGAATCAGCCAACATCTTGAGAACCTCAACGGCATCTTCCTTGAGAGGGCAATGGAAGACGAGGAATCCAGCAAACGTCAGATTGCTCTCCACTTGCTCCCGAGGAATCTTGTTGATCTAATGAGCAACAATATAAGCCCTCGTGTACTTCTCGACAAGACCAAGACACGTACCCGATCAATCGACATCGTCTCCATTTCCTTCGATGCAAGAGCTAAAACACGACTTCCATTCCTCGTGAACCACTTGTACGTCTCATCGTAATGCGCCGGGACGTCAGCGAGCATCGTCTTGATCGTCTCCGGAGCACCCTTCACGGCAGCCAGTGTTTTGCCAGTGGGAAGGTGCGACAGCGTAGACATGCGCTTCAAAGCAGACGAAAATTGGAATCGGCGGCGGATAGTGATCTGGTGTTTCTGAGGAGCAATAGCAGGGCTAACAATGTTGCCTTTGCTGAGTTGCCAATCCAAAGCCTCGAGTGTCGTCTTTTCCATGGGATCTCCGACGATTGTTCCATCATCGAGTCGAACCAACGCGTGGGCGGCAGCAAGGCAGAAAATTGTCTCCTTCGATGTTTCCTTGACGTTAACAAGCTTCCGTGCATCGCTAGCACTAATTAAAAGGTGAACCAAACGCCAAGAAATGGGTTGAGTGCGCTTACTCGACACCGACGATACCCTCCAGGACCAAGTTCTCAGCGGTAATAGTCCCCGTCTTGTCGAAGCAACATACGTCAACGCGACCAGCACTAGGAATGCGGAAAGGCTCAGTACAGAAGATAGCTGTAATAAGCTTTTATTAGTTTGGCAATAAGACCAACGTAAACGTGCACAAACCAAACTTCGACAATGCGACCAAGGACGTGTTAACGGCAAGCGACAGCTCCATGGGCAATTCGGGAGGAACCACGCTAGTAATGATGAGGACACAATCGAGAAGTAGCTTCGACTTTTTCAAATCCCTTTCAATACCTGGCGCGCAAGTCAGTTACAGGTCTACGGCAAGACAAAGTGATAGTACCTTTGGTCCAGACATACCAACTAGCGGCGATAGCAAAGATGAGGAGGAAGCCGATGAACAAGAACGATTCCAAGTTATTCGCAGAAACCCGATCCGACGAAAAGATCATAGTCCGCACTAGTTGACCTTGAGAAGTACCGAATCCAGTGCGCTGAACGATTCCAAGGCAGCCGCCATCGGGTGTCTTGATGGGAGACTCCAGCTGTGTGCTAGGTGTAGCCTGCAGGATCTTGGTACCGCTGAACAGGACAGCATTTTTGTGCTGACCATCAATATCGAGTCTCTCCGTGGGTTCGAGGAGCTGAATCGACTCTTTCAGTAGCGGAGTAGACTCGCCGGACAACATGGCCTCGTTGACAATACACGTTCCATGAACGAGAAGGATGTCGGCGGGAGCAGTAGTTTCTGTCTGTTGACGCGAAACAGAAACAACGTCGCCAGGCAGGAGCTTATCCGTCTGTACCTCCTTCCACTTTCCGTCCCGGAAACACTGAATTGGATAGGGCGCGACAGCCATAGTCCTGAATTCGGACAGAGTGCGTACGCGCTACACAACGGATTAGAGGGAATGATGAAGCGCAACATAGAGATGACATACCTGCCAGACGACCGTGCATTCAAAGACGACAAGCATGAAGAGGGTGAAGAGACTGTAGTACCAGTATTCATCGAGACACCATAGGGCGACACAAAATATTTGGAAGACAAAGAAAGGCGCTGTAGCGTGTTCGCCAAAGAGCTCCGAGAACGACGGAATGGGGATGTCGAATTCGTTGCCGCCATACAAAGACAACAGGGCTTCAAACTTCTTGGATGACAAGCCTGCGGGTGCAAGGAACGACGACAGCGGCGGTTTGGTCGATGAGGGATACGGTAGGCGCTCGAATGTGAGCGGCGATGTGCCGCAGACGGTGTAGGTGTCCCTCTGGTAGTTGAAAGTATACGACGACACGTCCGCGGGATCCTTCTTATTAAGCGGGACAATGTCGCCCTTGCCGCGATGGAGCTCAGGCGTGATACGTATGCAGTCCGCTTGCGCATACGACGAGGCCTATCGGATGTTAGGCAAGACACTCCAAACCGCGACTACACACACCTTGTTCGTAGTAACCCATGCTCTCGCACCCGCACTCCACTTTGTCACGAGAAAGCTCAATGCGTGGCCCGCGCCGAGCGAGACGCATGCGAGAAAGGTCCACTCCTCGCTGACGAGCCATTCGTCGTACTTTACATAGTACGCATAGGCGAGCAGCGGGTACAGCGACAGAAAGGGGACCGCGTAGAGGTGTCGCCACGCCGGGATCGTCGTGTGCAGACTCGCCCCGGCAATCTCGAAAGAGTCGACCGCGACTGAGACCCTAATAAACACCAGATGAGCATGGGAGTGATTGAGCTGTATGAGCCTACTTACATTGCTGTGGTCGACGATAAATGACGGGGTAAGGTGACACGCCTGCCCTTCCTTCTCTTGGGGAACACGCCGGATCCGGCCCGGTCCTTTCGGAGACTGCCGGCGGACTTTGAACCGAGGGAGAACCTTAAGTCAGCCACCTTGCCAGGACCGAAATTTGGAAGCGCTACCAACCTCAAGATCTATCGACGATGGCGAGTACCCCTCCGTCTCCGCTCTCTGTAACTCACCGCCGTATATAGCCTAAACAAATCTCTGACATCAAGGAATTCATCAAAATCACCCAGCGGAAGGATGCCCTTCGTGCGTTTACCTGCTTTGGCCCCGTCCAGTGCGCTCATCCCCCACAGAGGCGCGGATAAAAAAGACCGCCGCCAAGGGCGCCGGTGGAAAGACCCAGACAAAGTTCAAAGTCAGATGTTCACGGTATCTCTACACTCTGTCGATAGACGACCCGGAAAAGGCTGAGAAGCTCAAGCAGAGCTTACCCCCCGGTGCGTCTCATCTTATTCTATCCTTTCTTATTCATCCAGCTCATCTTGCATAGGTCTCGACGTCAAGGAGATCACCGCGACCCCAAAGAAGAAATAAACTGTATCCATTCTTATTCGCGCGTAGTGTTGGTGGTGCGGTCCCCGCGGCGTCTGGGGTGTCGTATACTGGAGATGGATATATGCAGACGTACTATGCCGCGCTATGTTTTCCAAGCATGCCTCAATCATGATTACACCCAAAAAAACAGTGTCCACTACCAAAGTCCAACAACCTCAAACAGCTGTCCCTATATTATTATACTGCGCCTCCGAGTCCATCGGCACATGCGAGAACGCGTATCCATTGTTTATCCCAGGCGCTCCCATCGAGTTGTACATCATCAGAGGCTCCGGATTCCCGATCGGCATCCCCATCACCTTAACATCTGGCATCACCAGCACCTTGGTATTCGCCTTCGCCTTCTCCTTCTCCGCAGCTGTCCCACATAGCTTGCGACTATGATACACGCATCTAAAAACCGAAATGCATCAACACGAACCGCCTCAAGAAAAGTACGCCACATACAGGACAAATATAGCCAGGTCACAATATAAATGCCGACCGCTGTTCCCTTGAAAACCGCAACGCCGTTCTGGCAGACGTTGACAGTCAACGGATCAGTCGACCCATTCTCGCACTCTGAGATTTCCTTCATATCTTTCGCGCGAAACAGCGAGAACAAGGTAACGCAACCAGACGCTATGCTGATCCCCAGAAGAGCCGCCAGCATATATCCATACGCCGTGAGCAGGGGCCGTCGCTTCGTTATGGCGCCTGCTAACCTAATGACACACTGAGAATAATCCAATATATGAACAGTGAATCATACCCAAAGAGCGCCACAGCAACAATGATAGTGAAGACAATTGTATGAAAATACAGCGCGGTGGTATCAAACCTTGCAAGGGGATGGATGCCTACATCAACCTATTAGCCATCTCTCACACATGCGCGCAAAAGTGAAACGTACTGAGCTGAGAAACCTGCAGCCAACCAGTCGCAGAAACGATGACTCCCCCAATCATCCCGAACATTGTCAAAATCTGGCTCGGTGCACATGAATTTCAAGGCCGAATAACTCCCATAAGCGACTCACAAACACCCCTAGTCTCACCGGGAGACAGAAAAAGAAATTGTCCGAACGAATGCGCATATTAACCGAACAAAAAGGCCAGGACGAAAACGAAGAAATAAGTCTGGGGATGGAACGAGCGGCCACAGCCCCATCTCCCGCGCTTCACCTTGCCCATATATTATATATACATGCCCGGTAACAATGATGGGGACAACCGCGCTGATGTGGCCATGGGAGGGAGTGCCATTGAGTCTGACTGTTGATCAACGCTCCTGATCTCCGTGCGCTTAGCAGCGAATGATATGCGATGCCGAATACCTCCCATCCGTCGCGGCATGCGTATCGAAATCCCAAGCAATGGACACTGACACCCCCACGCGTACGCGAATCAAACCGCATTCCACGAGCCCAATAGGATGCAGGCGGCAAATGCGGCGAGCGTACCCCCACGCACAATTCGCCGCGCGGTGCTCTTCCAACGCCAGTGCAGTGCTCCATCTCCCGCGTATCCCCCGTCGTTGCCTAGCTCGATATCGTAATTATCCGGCGCGATATGGCCATGTCCAATCATATCCAAGAGGGCGTCCAGCAACTGACTTCCATCGAGATAAGGAAGCGGTAAGAGATTGAACAGGAACAGAGACAGCATTGCCGTCTTCAAGTATCTACAGCGAGAACATGATGAGCCACCTGGTTGTAATACAAGTGACCGCGACTCACCCTTCAAACACGAACAAAAGGCCTGGGAGCCACAGGGGAAGTAGATTGATTCGTGGTCGTAGGATCCCAATCTCGACTGACGAACAGATAAGCTTTTTTGTCATCAACCGAAATGATCAGGAGGACCTTCTTGCCACACTTCTGCCCTCGGACCGTGCCAAAGTATCACGTCCTCTGCATCGTTCTCCTTCCAGTCCGGAAAACGTACCGTCAGTCGGAAAAGATGAGCCACCGTGTCTGGCCGAACGCAAAGAGAATCGCCAGAACATTCAAAGTCAGCCTGGCATCGAATATTTTCTTTTGGTTTCGTTAACAGCGGAACAGCGTCAACACAACCCTGCTCGTTTCCGTTCGTGAAGCAGGAAAGAAGAGATACTGATACATCCTCAACGCAGCATGTCTCGGGGCTATCTGCAGGCGACAATCCCGTCAACGCACTGAAGCGGGAGGTAGATCAAACACCCACCAAGAAAGGCTGGGCCTGGGACACACCAACCCATCATTTCCATAGGGTTACGAGGCTTGGTCAAGTACGATGTCCACGTCTCTTCATCTCCACTCAGTCGCAAATCATCTACCATCGTGATGATAGAACCACGAGGGAGGTAGTCTTCTCAACGTCGCGCCCTGTCAGAAACAGCTCATCAGCAGGAACCCAAACATGATCATGGCATATCACAAACACTTTGGACACTAACAACAACCCTCCCGACAGCTGAGATGTCTCCGTATCCAAGCAGCGTCATGAGGTGATAGCTCAGCTGCAACCAGCCAAGAACAAGAAGAATGATCCAGCCGATTGCATTGTGCATGGTCCAGCAGCTATAACGCGAGCCCTAGCGAGAGGTTTAAGAGCATCGATATAGCTGGTAGGGAAAGCGACGAATGCCGAGGGAATGACCAAGGTAAGTGCTGCGCCCGCAGATTGTATGGGTATCGACTCTCTGAAAACGCAAACGCGTCAATGACATTCAAGTGCAAAAGTCGGAGACCTTACAGTGCACCAGAAACAGCGTGACCCAGCTCATGAATGATTTGCGAGCAGAACAAGGCGGCGAGCATGGGGACGAGGTGACTGAATGGAACTGTTACACCTGGGATCTTCAAAGGATGAGGAGAGCGGTATCTGTATGGCGTAACCAAGACTCACGATAGCCTGTACAAGCGGGGGTTCACTGATCCGACTTGCTGGCTGTCCCCAAGGTCTCTCTTCGACAGACGGGGCTGCTCCTGACGCCCTAAACCGCCCACCATCGTCGCGCACGACCACACGAGTATTCCCATAGCACAGATCATTCCATTATCCCAAAAACGACGCCTGCGTTGTAGAACAGCTTCAAAGCAACTTGTTGGGCGTGATATCGTTTGGAAGCGAGCTTCGCAGTGAGCGCGTCATGATAATGGTTCCAGGAGGTAGTTTCGATTTTCAAGTGCACCCATTCTACTTGGACTTTTATTCTCTGTCGTCCAGCACGAGTACGAGTGTTGGTTGGAAGTAAGGATCCATCACGGTGCGATAGTGACCGAACGACAAAGTGAATAACGGCCCAGATTAGGCAGAGCGCGATGACGGCAAGAGCCAACATGCAAACGGACGGCACTCAACCGATCAGGTCACTTTGCAGTTATTATTCATGCTGCAAAACGATGAAGGGACTACTTCAGTCTCCAGAGAATACATGTAGACTCAGGAAGTTAGACAGAGGTCGATGTCGAACTTGATAGTACTAAACGCGGACGTAACACCTTGACGCGTCATATAGCGCTGGCTTTGAGGGCCTGTAACATTGCTGAGTCAAAGAACGTGTAAATTCACAAATGAAAGCGGGTAGAAGACATATATAGAGCCTTCGATAAACTACCAAGTCTACACAGCCCACTTGACTGTCTTGAACCCGAATACACGAACAATCTTGGACCTAGTTCGTTTAAACTTGGCAACGATCTTCAAAAATCCAGAGGACACTATTCCAGAAGAGACATTATTAAAACATTTTCCCAACAACGAGAGAACTGCTCACGTATCGCATGCATCCCTTGACTTCGCTTCTGAGAGCGCGAACCAGCGCGTCGACGCGCTTTGCACTCATCAACAATCCTTAGACACGGTAAGTTGGCATACATCCTGTGACACGGTACTCACCTCTTCAAGGCAGCATGCTCGTCCCACAGCTCTGCCGGATCTGAAAGCACCTTGATGATACCAAGATCGGGATTGACTTTCACAGCTGGAGTAAATATCTTGTTCCACATAGGATCGTCCGTCGAAGAAAAGAAAATGTCCTCGACAGCTTCGACGTCGTCAGTGACCGAGGGTGCATAAGCATCACTTTGAATCGACACTGAGTCTGAACGGTTCAGGCTTTCGGATGCCGTATGTGAGTTCAGTTCATCGCAGGGAAGACCCCTAGACTCCGCATCGATTGCGTCTATACGCTTAGCATCTTCGCTAGTATAACAGCTGATGTCGTAATCCGTTCCACCCGAGAACTCGGGGCTATTTGAGTAGTCGTGGTTTTCAGGCGCCACCAGGACGTCGAAGTCATCCAAGGTCGTCTGGTAACAGTTGTCCCATGGTAGGGGGCGGGATATAGGAAGAGGCGGGCGACCGAGAGGATGCTCAGTCGCAGGAAGGATCGGAACACACATGTCCGGAGTTCTGTGTTTGAACTTGTCTGGGCAATTAGGACGCGGTTTGGTCAGGCCAATTTGAACTGGGCGTAAACCTATTCTATTGAACTCGGCGTGCTGATCAGGGAACCCGTGCCACTATGAGTGAAGTTGTAAATACAACTGCAAGAAACTATACAAAGGCTTACCTGAGTGCAATATCCAGCATATTGCTTCCAAGGCAATTTATCAACAAGATCTTTCGCGACCGAGTCTCCGCCTTGGCAGTAGTACCGCAAGGTTGCAGCGGGATCGACGGAGAATGCCACAAACGTTCCTTCATACGGTACATCGAGGATTCCTCGTTTGCGAGATTTCGGTGGCGGGTTGGCAGTCGTCATGTCGTAAGTATACGTCTAAAGAAAGCCCTCTACCGCTTATAAGGTCAGCCCTTACATTGTTCCATGAAAAGACAATAGACACGGAAACAACAAGAAGTGAACAAAAAGGGAACTTGGGCCGGCCCTACACCCATCAATGCATCACAGTCGGCAATCACACTTTTTGTTCGTAAATGGTCGTGCATTGTCTTCACCCATGGGCCATCATGGACCTTCAGTGCTCTTGTTCTCATAACACGACAAAAACAATATTGTCTTGTGCATATAAATGACACTACTTCGTTCTCTTGGACCTCACTCACACAATCTCCCATGGAAGGCTCAATCTGTGGCATCCACGCTTCCGTCTACGATCCACTCTACGACTGCCTTTGCGAACTTAAAGGCTCTCCTCTAAGAGGATCAAAGGCTAGCCTAGCGTCTATCAAACCATACAGCACCCTTTCCATCACGAAAACCAAGAAATTTCGACCTTGCCTGGTGCTGAAGGCGAATCCGCTGTCTAACTATAAGACCATCAGTCTGATGGCAACCTTTGGCGGCATCGACTACGACAAGTTGGCGGATCTTCTGCAGCGCGTTGTTCGACCCGTCCAAAACGATCACCCATCCTTTTGCGATACACGAGCGGTCCCCGTCACGCCAGCGTGGCCCAAAGACCCACAGTGGGTGATATGTTGGCCAAAGCGCGTCACCGTCGAACTCTCTGCATGGTCTGATGACGTGCCATACTCTGTGGACAAGAATGATATCCGGGAACTCAATAACTACCTTGTAGAGGTGCGACGAACACTGGTGGAAGACACGCGGACTAAGAGTGGCCTCAGACAGCAGTTATTCGATAATCTCATAGTACGTATATCTGATCCAATGATCACTCTGTGGCTCATGTCCTTTGATAGCGCTGGAAGAAAAACTACGAGGCTCAGGTCAGTATTTGACTCGTCTACCTAGGTAAGGAACTTACTGGATGACGCAGGGAAATGGCTCGATCTACAGTAAAGCACCAGATGGCAGCCGAGGCAGTCTTGTTTCCACGCGCACCTCTGCATCGTCAGCATACTCGACTTCGACAAGTAGTTTGTCATCGATTCCAGAAATCTCAGAAGACGACGAGCCCGTCGCAACACCTACACCCACCATCACCACATTCGCTGGAAAAATGATAAAGAACATCAGCAAGGCTTCTCGGTCTTCTCATTTCTCTAGACATAATCTTTCATCGGTATGACATTTACTTTGCCCAGCCAGTAATTGCTCATTAACCTCAGCAAACTTTCTGTTGGGAGAAAATGGTAGAGGTTGACTTCGTTGATAGACGTTGAGAGGTGTTGAGTGTGATTGGCAGAGACTCACCTATTTTTGGGCTTCAGTCGATAACACTGGCTTGTCTTGGTCGTGCTTCCGAGCAGTAGTTACTAGTAGTAGTACAAGCTACTTAGTTTATCCTCGAGGCAGTACTTCGTCCAATTCGTCCCGATGACGTATCCTCTGCCTCTTGCCTCTGCTCCATCACCGTCATGGTCGCCCTTCTCCCATTGCCTGCGCCCTGCCACGAGTAGGTCTTGTCACCTTATGCTATGGTTCCCGATACGCGACGATGGACATACTGGAGGCCATCGAGGAGGACGCGGCCACTCCGCTGGACGATACCCAAAGCGACTAGCCAATCCACAGGACGAGGGCCACCCGGTGGACGGCGACACTGGACACGACGACATTCGGGCTGGACGATACGCACTGGACGAGGCCAACCCGCTGGATGAGGACCAAGAGACCACTCCGCTGGACCATACCCGAGGACCACCCGCTGGACGATGACGAGCCCACGCAGGATGGCGACACCCGGACGTGACGACTTTGCGACTGGACGATACAACGAGGCCATGACCGAGAACGACGCACTGGACGAGGACGACGCACTGGACGAGGACGACCCATAGGACGAGGATGAGGACGACTCATAGGGCAAGGACTAAATACATGGAGGAGGCCTAGGATGCTTGGACAAGGCCCCCGGACGCGAATCTCAGCGCAAGTGTGAGGACCGGTAGGACGAGGACTGGCTATGCTGGAAGGATTACTCGCTCGGCACACTAACAGTTAGGACTCGGAGTCGGCTCAGAGTCTACTTGACTTGTATCTCGCCATGGGCATGGTGTGGAATCTTCATTTCGATGCATACTTGTTATTAACCGCGCATATATTCAGCTTCATTGTCTTCGGTGCTCTTCAAGCTGCTGCCTCGCGTGTTATTATCAAAGTCAAGGCGATGGGTACAAACATCCTGAGTATGTGTGCAAGTTCCTTACCATTCCTTGTACTCATCTCTGTCCCAGCAGCTTTTATCACATCGCACGGACCCGGACAGGTCATGGTGTCGCGTCGATGGTGGACTTCTGTTTGTCGACTTGCTTAGTCCAGAGCTTTGTAGACTTACTTATACATTCTGTCTTGTTTTGTTTTAATATTATTGTTTTTATTTATAACAAAAAGCGAGAAGCAAAGAAAGGCCCAGATGGTAACAATGAGGCCACCTGCCCCCAATGCCAGTCAGCTCACCTCAACACCTGTCAACGGTGTTGATTTGAGGTGCCAAAAAACAGTATGGGTTGGGTCTCGTTGAGACTGTCAATCATATCAATAGTGATCAACCCTTCCCAACGGAAAGTTCACTGAGCATTAACGATGAACAGACGAAGAAAAACGTTGTAATACAAGACCCTCCAATGAAGCGAACGAATCCTTCTAGGGTTAGCGTCTCGAGCTGTCGCTCTCAAAGCAGTGGGAGAAGCTGCTGGGCACAAGGGCCTCCAGCTATTCGTGCGATGTGAAGGGTCCTACTATTTAATGGCGCCTCCAAGTGGACGTCTCGTATAGCCCCATGGTCATCTATAACAGAGCCACGTCTATCTTACATTTCGTTTAATATCAAGTCTATGCCTTGATGCATGCTCTATTGATTTGAATCAATTCTGTTCCCCCCGCCTGCTGCAGAGAAGGGACTACTTCATGACTCGCAGATACTCAAGAAGGTGGACTGCGATATCGAAATTGCATCCCGGACGCAACAGGTCGACGCGTCAAGTAACTTCACAATTTAAAGCAAGTAGAACTTGGCATATGTAATAGAGGTGGACGTTTCCCAGCAGCAGCAGCAGTACGCTCAGCCTCCATCCAACGCATCAACACGACAAAATAGAAACTATAACACTGGTCCGCAGACAGAATTATGATAACAGAATCTCTACTGATACGAGAAGGGGACTCACGTGTAACATGCATTCGTCGAGGCCGCACAGAACCTTTCTCGCCAGGAGGGAGCGAACCAGCGCGTCGACGAGCTTTGCATTCATCAACTATCCTGAGCAGAATTAGGCTGATATGTACGTGTTATACTGAACATAGAGCTTACCTTTTCAAAGCAGCATGCTCGTCCCACAGTTCTGCTGGATCCGAAGGAGCTTTGATGACATTACGGTCGAGAGTGACCTTGACGGCTGGCGTAAAGATCTTGTTCGATGTATTCCATGGCATCCACATCGTCAGTGATGTCCGGCGTATAATCGTCGCTTTGAATCGACGCTGAATCGGACTCGTCCTGGACCTTTCCCATGAGCAGCAGCAGCAGTACGTTCAGCCTCCATCCGACGCGTCAACACGGCAAATAGCGCGTAATTAGACGATGATAGCGCAATAATATTTCTTACCAAGCAGTGGCATGACTCGGTTTCTGACTCATAACTTCAACTTCAAGTTATTAAGGCTTAGCACGCCGCGGCAACACGCTGACAGCTCTACAGCGCTACGATCATGTCGCTGAAACTTTCCTCCCGTTCAGCCCTCATCGTCGTTGATGTCCAAAACGGTTTGCTTCCTCTGCCTCGTCTGCATCCTACTGCTCAACCAATATCTTACAGGATTCTGCCTCGCACCGTATTCTCACATGGAAGTTTTTCCAGAACTGAACTCCGTCATCCGGAACATCTCCTCCGTCATAGAGGCATTTCGGGCAGCCTCGCTACCTGTGATTCACGTCCACCACGACTCCCTCCAAGATTCTCCGCTCAACCGCAAACTTTCCCGGACGGCTACGCTGTCATGCCCGAGGCAGCCCCTGCCGGCGACGAAATCATCTTCGTGAAGAACGTGAACTCGAGCTTCATTGGGACAGGGCTCTGTTGGAGTCCGCGACCACTGTGCCACCAACCGGTCGGTGGCACAGTGGTCGCGGACTCCAACAGGCTCGAGGCACACCTTCGGGCGGCCGAGATTGGCACGCTGGTGATTCTTGGGCTGACTACGTCGCACTGCGTGAGTACCACCACACGCATGGCCGGAAACTTGGGATTCGAGGTGTTTTTGCCGCGCAACGGGACGGCGATGTTTGAATGCCCCGCGGCGCCGGGAATAACAAGCACTTTGACGCTGAGACGATGCACGAAGTCGCCTTGTCCGAGCTTCACGACGAATTCGCCACGGTCATCACCACGAAGGAGATCATTGACAGCGTAAAAAGGATCGCAAAAAGTTGAATAGCCTTACACTCGGTTAAATATGGTTGGTTCGTCTACGAATTGCACTTGAGTATGGGTGTATCGAATAGGCTGAGCCTGTCGGGCACATGTGAATCCACTCCTTCAGAGGGAAGACCCCTAGACTCCGCATCGATTGCGTCTATACGCCGCTTAGCATCTTCGCTAGTATAACAGCAGAGAACAACACGTACCAAGTCGATATTGTGATCAATCCTGTCCTCCGAGCCTCCTCGTCTTCAAACAAGGAGTATCTCTTGCAGCTGATGCTCCATTGGATATTTCCCACAATCAGGTCGAGCATGGATTCGACATAGCGATCGATTTTCGTGAGCTCTTGTGGGAAGAAGGATGGGAGCTGCTCTTTGCACGCAACGAAGCGTGTCAAGACGGCAGAGAATTGCTTTGTCGTATAATCAATCGCTGCTTGGTGATCTCCATCTGCGACGGGAACATTAGGGTCCTTCATAGCCACGGTGACATAGTTGTTAAGCGCGCCGTCCTCGAGGTACTCTTTGCGGTAGGAATAGATATCCTGAATCGAGTAAGACGACTCTAGTGGGTGAAGAGGTGCAACTTGCCACGTACATTGGACAGAGCGACTAGATCAACAGTAGCTTCTTCCATCTCTCTCAGAATGGGGTGTTTCAAGATCGCTTCAGGAAGGTCGATGTCGAACGTCCAGCGCGCCAGGTCCAAGAACGGCCACAGCCCTACGGAGGACCTTCTTGTCTGTACATACGCTTCGAGTGTTATCGGATCCGCGGACTCTCTGTCGAGCGCTTCCTGAACTACACCGTCCGCGAGCAGCTGGTTACTTGCAATGAAGGCAGCCTTGTACTTTGAGTCAATTTGTGGCATTATCACTGAAATCAGACTGAGTCTACGGTAAGTCAAAGCTGGTGAAACCTGCTGGAACGTACTGTTTCATGACAATAACAGGACCCGGAACGTCCCCCAGGTCATCTGTGTCATTGGCTGTCAATGTCTTCATGTACAGATCGGCCCATCTCTTCGAGTCTGTGCTCAAGGTCGGCGAGTCCCTTTTCGGGTGTCAGATTATCTGCGTCATGAAGGTAGAGGCGGAACTATTGCATACGTTAGCCTCTCTAGAACGAGGAAGAGCATCATCCAATCCAGACAGACGCGTAAATGAATCATGTCCGAGTCTGGAAATGCACGCGCTATCAACAGTGCGAGTTCCGCTTTCTTCCATGCCTTGAGGTTAAACAATCTTGAGCTGCTATAACCAGTAACTCCTAAACCCAACTGACCTGCTTGTGTGGTAGACTGAGAAACTCGGCCGCATCGATCCAGGCGTTGTAGCTTGCTTCGAGGTCTTCGAAGTTTGAATTATTGGGCTTTTCGTACTGCGGAAGAAGCTGAAGAGCCAGCAAATCGGACAGGCGATACTGAATCCCAGTCATGGCACCAAAAAACTCAGATAAGCTTGGCTTGACTCTAGAGCGAGAGAATCAGACAGCTAGCGCTTGTGAAGATGGCTGTCAGATAAGAAGTCTCGTATATCGCAAATGATCATCAAAACCCGAGCGAGTCCGGAGCAGCATGATGAAGGGGGTTGATGGTGAAGCCGTTTGAGGCCTTCGGCAAATCTCTGAATCCTGATCGGCATGATCCGCGGAGAGGCCTGTTTGCTTTCGTCCCTCCTCCATGCAGCGATTTTCAAACCTCATACGGGCGCTGATTGAGAATCTGTGTCTGGCTCTCGTTGAACAGTTTTACTTGTTTCTTTGGTATGCAAACGCGAAGGCATCAGGACCGTATCAAATCAGCACATGCATCCCATCTCGCCTTCTAATATTGCCGTAAGAACATGCGCGGCGAGGGCCCGTAATGGAACGTGTGTTTTCCTCTTCTATTCTAGACATGTGTCCTTAAGGTGACAGCTTTTCTCCGAGATCTTTAATAAGGAACGCTCGCGCTCAACTGTATCAACCCACTATCAACCCACTATCATGGCGGCCACTCCTACTCCAGAGCAAGTAGCTGCACTCTTTCACGCTCTCCGACAACTATTCGGCACATGCCTCATCGGCTTTACTCTTGGGACTACGTGGGACCTTCTTTTCAAATCCTCTCACTAAGAGAACTAGCTCATCTGCATCCTAGTTTGTATGGTGTCTCTGTCCTACAGACGTTCATTTACTTCAGACTCTACACCAAGGACCACTGGTTCCTCAAGAGCACGGTAAACGTCTCGCTAGTCTTTGTATTGCACTCGGGCTTACTTTCCCTCCTTGAGATCGCCTCCTTGTGGTGAGTTTCCCAGTTCAAGTTCTAGTCTGGTCCAGGTTCTGGTCGTTGCGTGTCTTACAGGGTCGAACAGGACCCTGGATACTTTGACGACTATCTTCGTTGCCCATTCTCTCTACGTTTACTTCGTCTTGAACTTTGGCGAAGACCCAACCGTTAACCTCGTCATTCCATGGTACGCGCGTATCGTTTACCTCGGAGTCCATATTACTGACTTGTGTTGGCAGGAGCTTCGTGGTGTGTGCGTTGCCCTTGGTCCTCGCATTTTACTCAGCTTTTGGTTGCGCGTCCTGACAGGCTGAGAAATTCCTTGTGGTGGGTCATTTATCTGTTGTGGTTCCTACACCATCTCATCGGTATCCTCATCATTTCAGACGGTTATCACATTTATTGCCCAACTGTATGTTCGCCAGCCTACTGTGGCGGAAAATTGTTCATAGTGCGCGTCTTAGATTCTATGCTCGTACCATATGGAAGGGTAGGCGTCCTGTCGATGTCCAGAACGTATACATGATCGTCTTATAGTCAGCGCCCACAAGATTGTGGTCTTTTGCATCGTAAGTGTTTGTCATGGCGCGTTTTTCTCTCATACCCCGAACTATCATAGGTTGCCCTTGCCATCGCGTCCTTCGGTGAGACTCAGGTTTGATCTTGCATCGCGAAGCTAACGAGACTCGCACAGGCTTAGGAATAGGTACGAATTTACCGCGTTATTGTAGATTTTAGTTGCTAAGTCGCGTCTGCACTAGTGACCACAGTTCACTTGTAGGCCTCTTTCTTGCTCCCTTCCATAGGAGTCTAACGTCGACCAGATTCCAGGACCGGCTGGTGACTTCAATAGCTGCACGAGAGTTCTCTGTGTGTGTCGTTGACATGCTGGTTTTCAGACAATTTTGAACTGACAGCTCCGATCTGCAGATCATAAGTGGCCTTGTCCAAGGATTTGCTGCCTCAACGATATCATCATCACTGTCGCATTATGCTACTTCCTGCACATTCACCGTTCTGCCGCGATTGCCTCGTACGTGGTTCGGGATGCCTCGTCCGTGATACCTAACACTGAATATACCCCTCGCAGGACGGGGCAGCTTATCGACAGTCTAATCTTGTACGCTGTGAGTCGAGGTACGTGAATTGACTGAGACTGCTCCTTCCGATGGGTTTACCCGATCTTCTCAGGAGTACTAACGGCGTAGGTGCATACATTTTTGCTCGCACTTGGCCCTGATCGTGTTCTCAGCATCACCCAAATCATGTTTTTGGTCCTGGTACGATTCTATCGGATGTTGACATTTTCACCAGTTACATCCTTTTCTGTAGAACGTGGGTCTTCCTCATGATACGTATTGGCAACCATTTCATCAAGTTGTTGGAAAACGTCAGTCGAGCTCTATACCAAGGTTTAAGCTCGCGGCTCACACACTTTGTAGTCTACGTGAACTCTGTCCTTGCGACGTAAGCGACAAGATGATGGCTCCCATTGTCTGGCTCCTGACGACTCTGTAGGTTGAATGTTAGAAAACGTCTCAACGCAACAGAGGATTCTGGCACTGTCGGGCTCCCTGAATTCCATGCTAGGACAACAGACTATAGCACGGATATTCATGTCAGTTTTCTTTCGTCCTTCTTGAGCACCATTGACTTTCCAGCAGACACAATCGCATCCCTCGCTTCACTCGGCGTCTATGTCACTTCGACCGAAAGCTAACACGCAGATCAACACCTCAATGTCAGACGTATTGTGAAGGCCTTCGCCCGCAAAAGGTATCTATAATTCAAAAGTTTTGGCGTACATGGGTTTGCCAGTACGGTACTTAGAGAACACCCATAGGAAGAGTGAAAAGAGGGCGGGGTTCTGTTGCCATAAATCCTCCCGTGCCGATGTAGAAGGCACCGCCAGCGGTAATAACACCAACGACACCACCTGCTTGAGTGACGCTACATGAGAGCATTAGCTAGGAACTCGAGAAGAACAGGACGACTCACTTTGTATTACCAGTGAAGTTACCGATGGACAACAGCACGAAGGTGATTTCGAGTAAAACCAAGGTGGAAACGAGGGCAATGGTCTTCCTGGCGCCCACAGCACTGAAGCAGCCGATCAATCAACATTCCTTACAGCGTGAACATCCCTCGACTCACAGGAATAACAAGGTGACGAAAGCGAAAATGGCAAGGAAAATTCCGAGCGCGTCGCCAAGCATCTCCGGATGGTCTGCGTAGGCGGCTATGATACCAGTATCGGGCAAGAGGATAGCCGCGTAGGAGAGCCAGAATCCCGTGTAGAACAAGAAGACTAAAGCAGACGTCAGTATACGACCATTTCGAGTGTGGGTTTAACGAGACGCACGTGTACCGGTGTAGGTGCTCCCTCTGATGAACTCGAAGATGCCCGCAATGAGTTCACCAAGGCCACCGATAGCGAGAGCCATTCCGACGACAACATTGGGAACGATGACGCCACTGGCGCGACAGTTGTAGAGGGAGATGAGGGTGCAGGTGGCTCCGAAGCTATACAAGCCACTATAGAAGCGTTTAGTAAAACTTGACGCACATAGATCGCGAACATACAGGATGGAGGCATCAACAGGAGGTGGCGTGGAGGCGACCGCGGCGGGAGGACCAGAACGCGCGGGTTGCCAAGAGCGGTTAGCCTCGAGATCCTCAATGGCCATGTTTTCGTTCTTCTCGTTTCCGGACGATGACATGATGAGTGTGCGGGAGAAGATAGAAAAGTAGAGGGGCTTATATGGAATGAAAAGGTGGGCTGAACTTTTCAATTTGTCTGCATTTCATTTTATATGCTGCATCCCAGTAGGCGGACAGGGACAGGAGGTCAAGGTATCCCCAAAAAATGTTGACCTGATCCCATGATAAGAGGGGCAGCGATAGAATAAATTCAAACGGTCTTCCGCTCGAAAGGGATCGAGGGCAACCTTCCGCTGACACGCGATTGATCATGAGCTGTGCAGTGCATCCCAAGTGCATCCGCGCCTGCATGTGACAGCCGCGCGCTTCTTTGAATTTCGAGTTTCCAGAGAAAGAACGAAAAGGAGATGCGACGTGCTAACGATTGGTCCGCGTTGTCCCAGAAGAACTATGTCTCCAGCGTTGAAAATGCACAGAAACCACGCTGGAGTTCGATATGTAGAGATCTCTTTGCGACGAAAGAGAGTCGAGACCCAAAGCAAATACCCCGGTCCCAGATGTGGGGTGTGAGTGGTGTGGGGAAGAAGAATGCGATCGAAATCGGTGCTGTTAACAAGCTGTTAATATACGTCACTTAAGATGGCAGACGGCGCAGTATGTGGCCCTCTTAACGCGAGCTTGACTCACTTTGAAACAGCTTAGCCTTCTCTTCTAATGCGTGGAACATAAAGGTGCTTGGAAACGAGTGGCTCCCTAGTTCACGACCGACAACGTTCATCGTCGAGAAAGAAAGACTGACATGTCCACCCCAAGCGATCACTTCAAACGATACTCAGACGATACCACTGAGTTCCCACTGCGTCGTCGTCCAGAGTACCGAGTAACCTACAAGCATAAAGGGGCGATGTAAATCTGAAGAAGGTTTGCGAACTGCAAGCCACATACATTCGCAGGCGGTAATTATGGAAATTGACACCTGGAACAAAGTTCCCCTCCAAAGTGTTGCTACAACGTCCACGCAGGCTACCTCGCGAAGAACGCGTAAGTGGACGTGTACGATCCAAATTGTACAGGACAACCTATAGGAAACCCTGAGTGTCGAACGCACAGGCGCAGTGGACAAATGGGATGATTGTCGCATTTGTCTTTCTTTCGAAACGTGCTGGGTATAGCGGATGTCAAGCGGAAGTAACCTCACATTCGAATATGATATTACCGTTCTGCAGTCACCAGTGACCACCCTTCAATGCACTTTCTTGCCAATGAACTCGTTGCAGCCATCCATTTTTAACGACTGAAGGGGACCATAACGTGTTAAGCATTACTTCTGCTCGAAGGGACGATAATCAAGCATAGTAAGCCCTTCGTCTCGGTGTCATCTAAAGTCTATACAATGGCGCTGCGCATGCAACCAGTCATGGGGAGATTCTAATCACCACCGTCGTGTCGCAAATCAGGCAAGTGCTCGGGGACGTCGGAATTGGCCAATGCGATTTTGACCTGAATTTAGAAAGGTGAATGTAGCGGTAAAAAGAGGCGGCAAGGGCCCACCCTACACGCCGTCATATTCGGAATGCGAGATTTTGTCCTTGCAGCGCGCCTTGAGGCCTGAGGTCTTGGCAAGCGCGTTCGGATTGGGTGATGGTGAGACTCAGAGGAAGGAAAAAAAGCCGTGGGAATTCCGGCTTTTCCTTGTTTGTCTTCCCGCAAACAACCCGTAAGCCTAAGTATTTTGGCTGGCGGGATTGGAACGCCAAAATTCTACGTCCCATCGCACATTCCATTCTGCGTCAACATTATTCGGAACTCGAAGGTTTCTGGACAGATCTCAGCCGGACCGGAAAGAGAGTATCTTGTGCCCACCTCATGCAGGTTTCCTGTACTTAGACACGTTGCATGTATGACGTTTGGAAAAGCTTATCGCGCAACAATCCGGAAAACTTCGTACTGTTGCCTACTCAAGAATTACGTGAAACTTCATCAATGGCGCCAGAGCTCTTTTTTTTAATGACCAACTACTTCAAGCACACATTTCCTAACCAACTTTCATCTGTGATATGTGTTACTGTACTATACCAAGTTCAGCTTACACCGGTGGCACATATGTGAAAGGGAAATAAGAAGTTTCATTCAACCTATATTGCGCCACATAGGAACCTAGGGTTAGGGTTAGGACCGCCTCCCGACCAAAAAAAAGGGCCCACCCAGCCAGAGTGGCCAAAGTGGGACAGGAAAATATTGAGACGGTGCATAAGCCGAAGCCTATGCAAGCTGCAGACACCCTCTGTATGGACAGGGTCGCCGTGCTATGAAGGATCTCCACAGCCCACAGATCCGGGACGTGAAGGAACTTGTGCCATCAAGGTAAGTATGAGTTGTTCACAAGTTCGAGCTTGGGTTTTGTGCGAAGATTGTGCGCACGGACCAGCCATCTGCGCACGGACCATCGCGATCGCTGCCGAAAGCGGCCATGTCCTTTTTTGTCAGTCTCTCCACTTCCTTGTTTCGTCTCTTTCAAGGGTTTGAGATCTGTTTCTTGTGCAAGCTATACTCGACCACTTCATGTTTCTGGACTCTGCATTGCCCTGCGTCCTCTTAAGTGCTACTGGCACCCAAAGCTACGATGGCTGTTCCTATGTTTCGGTACTACACTCTTGCTCAGATGATTCATCGGTCCTGCCATAGATCAGAAACCCACAACGTGTAGGTATTGATGTGTGAACATTCGAGGCCTCTCTATGTGTTCTGTATCGGTATTCTCTTATGCCCGCTTCCCACTACTGGTAAGCACGAGGATTTGCTGGCCTCCAGCTCCCTCATGATTGATCTACAATGACTCGACCGTGTTCTTATTCCCTGAATGGATAATTACTGAATTAGCTGTGACTACTTTGACATTGATGAGGAGCGTCCGTCTTACCTGAACCTAGTTACTGCCTGTGTGTCCGACGCCACAGTACCACTGACATGAAGGGTTCAAGTCCACTCTTGTGTTAAATTATCACGGAAACTTGTCATAATTCGAATTCTGCGATAAAGGAAAGATTAGGCTACAGTAGAGAGCGAAAAGAATCGTAAAAATACAACAGGTAATAATAGTAGCAGTGTTGTGCAGAGCGGGAAGTGCGAAGAAAACCATAAGTTTAGAATAAGATAGGCCCAAAATTGGAGAATTAGATGTTGTAAAGTTGATAGTCGTATTGGACTGCATCGCCCCAGAATGAAATATCGCAGGCGCCGGTTCCAATGGATCGGATCCGCCAAGGTTCAAGACGTTAACGTCAACCGAACCTGCTGGTGTCCAGTTCGCATACCCACTCGCATTGGGAGTTCCGTCGTGCAAGAAGGACCTATAACGCGCCTGAATCTCGTCAACCAACGCGCTCTGCTCGCTCGTCGGATTTGCCACAGTCCCAAAGACAATCTCAATATCCGCCTGGTGGCACACCGACCCCGCCTGGGCACAAAACTCCAAAAAGGAGTTGCCAGAGTACACCGCGCCGACGGTGTACAGCCCCACGTACGCTGTCCCCCCGTGCGCGACCCAGTTGCGCGCAAACGTCGAGCTCGCGCAGCGCCACATCTCGTCCGTGCCGAGCTTCTCGAGGCGGACGCGCGTATCGGTGACGCCTGCGATGTTCGTCATGGAGGGGTAGAACCCGGAAGATATGACGGTGGCGGTGCGGTCGGTTCCGAGGGTGCCGGCGGATACGAGCGAGAAGTAGGCGTCTGGGAGGACGGAGTCGAACATGGAGTAGATTGTGGCTCCGGCTTCGTTTTTGACTGTGCTGATGAGGATGGGTTTGTCGACGGAAGGGAACGTGTCGGTGTCGTCGAGGGGAGACGTGATGAGCGTTCCGTCGCGTACAACACGGATTGGCTCCGCGTCGCCAGCTGAGGGCTCAAGTGTTGATGCGGCGTCTAGGAGGTTGTTCTGCGCACTCAAAATGCTGTCCAATGACAGAGCAGTCCAGCAAGTAGCATCCGAAGAAGAACAGTTGATGACCGAGTTGTAGTAGCTTTGCAGTGTTCCTTGCCCAGACGTCGACAAGAAGCCAAAGTTCTAGAAGGAATGAGATGGGAAGTAAAGATGAATGAGGCGTACGTACCATGGGATCTGACTGAAGAATGGCAGACGCGAACAAATCCGCTGCCGAGGGTGTAGCGAGAAGAGCCCGAATCATGTTGGCGCCACTACTTTGACCTGCCACGGTGATTTTCGAACCGCTACCCCCGAAGGATGGCGCGATTGTCTGTAGGAAGGTCATCGCATTGATTGTATCCTTAAGGCCGAGATTCGTGGTTCCATCAGGTGCCATAAAGCCAAGCTGAAGCACCATGAGGGTCACAATAAGAGAAGAAGCAGGAGGGGACGTACAGCACCGAGACGGTATTGTATAACTGCAACAATAGAGTTGGTTGCCGTGGCGAGGTTCGAGCCTGTAAGACCAGCGTCGCTGGCTGATCCTTCCTTGAAGGAGCCTCCGTGGATCCTGGTAGAGACGTGAGATGAGGAATTGAGGCGCGAGGTGGCGACGAAATACGCACCACATCAAGATGGGTAGCTCGTCCGAGACAGTGGCCGTAGTGGGAACATACAGAACCATATTCAAGCAGTCTTCAGAGTAGGCATTCGAGCCGAGCGCGGTTTGAGGGCAAGCCAAAGGCATTGCAGTAACATCGGTCGCGTTGTCTCTAGCAAAAGAGAGAGATTAAAATTGCTTCCGCGCCGATCTTCATTAACGGACTTACGGGAGCTCCCAAGTCGAAACCACGTTCGATTCCTGCCAGCGCTCTGCGTTGGCGTATTTGACCGCGAATCGGACGGCGGAGCCATCCACGGTTCCGTGCGCCGTGCCAATCGACGTTGCCACGTCCGGGAGGATGGTTCCGTCGCGAGGACACAACCATGGCGCCTTGGCCGTGCTGCAGAAGATGCTTCCGGAGTTTTTGTGGCTGCGGCCTCGGACAGCGTCAGCCGCAGGGAGAGCCCACGACAACGACCGGAAGCTGAGCAGGAGGAAGAGGAGGGCAGCGACAAGGGAAACCATGATCAGCTTGGGACCGGCGGCGGATGGTAGCGATAGGCTGTTTCTCGGTCGCCATTTATACATCCCTCGAGCCCCAGGAACTGCGAGGGGTGACCAGGGCCAGTCGAGGGGCGAGGGAGCATTGTGGGCTGAAGAAGCAGCACCAAATATGGAAGGTTACACGGTCCCACTGCGGGTATTCGGTGTACCTTCGTCCTGGCCTTGTTCCCGCCTTGGAAACCATCCGCATATGCATGCTCGACTGACAGATGAGCTTCTGTATCGAGTTCGATATTCGCAGGCCGAGGCTAAGATCGCCCTGTTATTGTTTTAATCTAGGACGTACAGGCTCGGACGTGATTAATTGTTTACTGATGACAGTATGACCAGTCAGCCACAGCACGATCCAGAGCTTCCGTTGACACATTTCGCGTGAACGATGTTACCGTGAACGACTGTATACGCCCCCAATCGACGCTGGATTGCAAAAGAGAAGCGATATTTGCTTTATACGCGTATTTAGGATGACTACGGTAAATCCGGGATACTTCAAGATCGTATACTAATAGCATACACTTCTCGTCATGTCCTTCAACCAAAAAAGGACAGAGATCTGGCAATGAGGCGGCGCTAAGGTTGGTAAGTGATAGCTTGACCCAGATACAGGACAAGGCGAAGGACGGACACACAGGCAGTAACTAGGTTCAGTTGGTAAGACGCTCCTCATCAATGCCAAGTACTCACAGCTAATTCAGTAATTATCCATTCAGAGAATAAGAACACGGTCTAGTGAAACCGCCCGTGCTGCTGTTTTCCGCCAGCGAATCCTCGTGCTTACCAGTAATTTCGAAGACGTAGAGAGGCGTCGAATGTTCACACATCAATACCTACGCTTTGTGGGTTTCTGATCTTGGCAGGAACGATGAATCATCTGAGCAAGAGTGTAGTACGCCGTGCGAAACATAAGGCGAAAGGAGAGTTTTATCCACAACAGTTGGATCCCAGACTCGTTGAAGGAGAAGTCAAACAGCCATAGCTTTGGGTGCCAGTCGTACATAATAGGACGCAGGAGTAGTGCAGAGTGGAGTCCAGAAACATGAAGTGGTCGAGTATAGCTTCCATGAGGCGCCAACAAGGAGTTGAAAGAGACGAAACCAGGAAGGAGAGTCGAGCCACTGACAAAAACGGACATGGCCGCTTTCGGAAGCGCGATCGAGCAAACATGGTCCGTGCGCAGATGGCTGGTCCGTGCGCAAAATCTTCACACAAAACCCAAGGTCGAACTTGTGAACAACTCATACTTACCTTGATGGCACAAGTTCCTTCACGTCCCGGATCTGTGGGCTGTGGAGATCCTTCATAGCACGGCGACCCTGTCCATACAGAGGGTGTCTGCAGCTTGCATAGGCTTCGGCTTATGCACCGTCTCAATATTTTCCTGTCCCACTTTGGCCACTCTGGCTGGGTGGGCCTTTTTTTTGGTCGGGAGGCGGTCCTAACCCTAACCCTAGGTTCCTATGTGGCGCAACGTTTCTCTATAGTAGATAGGTTGAATGAAACTACTTATTTCCCTGTCACATATGTACACATCAAGCTTGAATATTGAAGTCACCGGTGTAAGCGGTGAACTTGGTGTAGTACAGCAACACATAGCACAGATGAAAGTCTAGCCCACAAGTGGCCTGGTCTAGTGAGGCAACATGTACTTGAAGAAGTTGGTCTTCAATGTCATGAGAGTAATCTTCATAGGTACATGATTTGATTTCTGAAGTAAATCAATACTTGCAACTGTAAAGACTTCTTCACCGAAAAACAGTGATTTCCATGAAACAAGACCTCTGGAGCCGTTGACGAGCTTTCAAATGCGACGTAATTCTTGAGTAGACACTAGCGTACGAAGTTTTCCGGATTGTTGTGCGATAAGCCTTTGCAAAAGGTCGAACATTCAACGCGTCTAAGAACATGGATTCTTTTGGTCTTGGCTTGCGTCGAAGAACCGGCTACTATTCGAAGTGCAACTACCGCATCTCCTGATTCCGGTAGCGTATGACAGATTCACAGGCTTCCCCCATGGCCACGCGAATCGAGACGGTTCGAGCATAAAGACACGGCGGAAGAAGATCATCAGAACCAGGTATGTTCCTGCTACTTGATCCAATTTCGAAATACAAGGCAAGCCAATGAATAACCACATTACAATTTCGAAAGCTCCTCAAGCCGCTCAATCTCCGTGAAAATATCGAAATTCCGTTGTAGCTCGATCTTCGTCGTGATCTACCGTGGGCGACATTACAAACAGGGCGTATTTGATGAGGACGACTCACTCCGCGTTTCGTAAACGTACACTGCGCCCGATGTAGTCTTCCCTTTGACCCCCCGCGCGTCTCGTCGCCTTCGTAGGTCAAGATTCCCGACGAGCCATCGGCCGAGAGACTTCCTGGCAGCCGTCGCGGGTTCATCACCATCTTCCCGAAATTCCCGTGCGCCAGCTCCGCGACTTGCGCGCGCGACGCAAGACCGGCCAGGGTATGCAGGATGTAGTACTGTGGCGGCATAAACGTGATTTTCCCTTGCCGGAACTCGGAGAGCCACGCCGCCGGTGTTAGAAAGCGCGCAGAGATCACTTCTTGGCCGCCATCTACATCGCCCAGTTGTTCGTGGAATGTCAAGGGAGCATGATATGCATTCGACGTACCTGGGGTGGGAATCTGCTCTTCCTTCTGGCCCGACGTGAACCCGGCTGATGAAGATGACGGCAAGAAGGCGACGTAGAACCGCGCCCGGAAACGTCTACATTAACGCTTCGTATCACTCCACGAAATAGGTTAAAGTTAGTCGTGCCAACGTACCTGGGAGCCTCAATCGGGGTGATCCACTCCGTGAACGGTAACAGCGCATCGACGTCCGCCTCCAGCTTGTGCTCCTCCAGGAAGGTCGCGAAAGTCCTTTTCTGCGAATGGATAGCGTGCCGCGCAGCTTCCATCACTGTGCCATCGGGTATCGCGCTGGCAGGCGAAGCAAGCAGTAATCCGGACTCTTCAAACGTCTCCCGGATAGCTGTCATCTGCAGCGAGGCGTCCTGGTTCTTGTCATAATTTCCACCAGGAAAGACCTGATACATTACTTCCTTGAATGTCCGGTTGAAAGTAGAGCTCACATGGACGCCTGCGAAAGTGC
>JADNRX010000675.1:0-26877 GCA_015501595.1 Hymenopellis radicata
GAGTACTATGTGTCTTCACAGACGACTATAGTCGATATTCCGTCGTCTTCCTTGTTCGCAGGAAAGACGAGACCTTCGATACCTACAAACAGTTCGAAGCCTGGCTCAGCAGCAGCATGGAGCAAAGTGAAGGAATTACATACCGATCGTGGCGGCGAATATCGCAGCGGGGAATTTGACGCGCACTTGGCAGCGCAGGGACCAAGCGAAACTGACGGTCCACGACACCCCGAGCACAACGGCATCGCAGAGCGTCTGAACCGAACGCTACTCGAAAAGTCCGGCCATGCTTCACGCGTCAGGATTGCCGAAAAATCTCTGGGGCGAGGCGTTGAAACATGCTGTCTGGTTAAAAACCGGACGTCGACGCGGGCGCTTGACGGAAAGACGCCGTACGAGATCCTCGAGGGCAAGAAGCCCAATCTTCGCGACCTGCACAAATGGGGGTGCAAGGTCTGGGTCCATACCACTGGCGAGTCCAAGCTGGACGGACGAGCGCGCGTCGGGCGCTGGCTCGGTTTTGACGGAGACAGCAGTGGCCACAGGATCTACTGGCCAGATAACCGCAGCATTGGTGTCGAGAGGAGCGTCAAATTCGACGAGAACGAGACAGAGCATCCTGGAAGTCTGCTGAATGAAGGGGAGAACGGAAGTGACATTCAGCGTCCTTCCGAGGGCCAAAGCAAGGCAAGTAACATACCTTCAGTGCCAAAATACCCTCAGCACCTTCAGCGCCATCGTCAAGCACTTCAGCTCCAACGCTGCCGTCAGACACACCAGCGCCGCCAGCAGCATCGTCGCCTAGCGCGACCGTCACCCACCTCCTAGCTCCTCCACACTACCCGACTATGTCGGCGACCTCATAAAACGCGACGGCTTAGACCCGGCCAACATCCGCACTAGACCTGGGCAAGAGTGTCTGGTGTTTAAGTGTGCACCCGGGTGCACTCGCTACTCACACCCGGGTGTCGAGTGTTTGCCGGTGCCGGGTAGGGTGTCTGCACGGGTGGATACCCGAGTGCGGGTGTTCGGCTTTGGGCCGCGAGTACCCGTGCCCAAACACCCGTGTAAACACTCGACAATCAATATACATATTTAAACTTAATTTTACAAAAAATTTCCAAGTTAAACGGCCCCATATGTCGCCTAAAAACGACACACAATAATATCTCGCGATCCGGCACTTCGGGCCGAGACCCGAAAGGCCGCGTAAGCGTCTCATTGTGTCCGATCTCTCGCATCTCACCACCACCACAACCACCTCCGCCAACGCGTTACCACTACCACGACGGTAGTGACGACGGCGCACGACTTTGAGTCGGCGTCCGTGTTTATGGAGAACGACTTTGAGTCATCTCCATGGATACTCAGCCGGACGCGTAAGCCCTCGCAAACGAGGCAGCAGGACACCGGTAACGGTATTGACGCTCGACTTTGAGTCGGTGTCCGCGTACTCGAAGGAGGAGACGCCACCCGCCACGCTGAACAGCGTGCTTGAAGAACGGGGGCGGTGGATATGGGCGCCACATCATCTGCTGGTGACGTGGCGGATTGGTGTGTATATCTTTGATTTTTCTTTACTTTTGGTGCCGTTTGCAAGTACTGTTATTCATACTAACATCAATCTACAGATTACTACTCTCCATTCTACGGGTAAGCCCTCCAACAAGGCGCCATATACACGATTCCACCTACCCTCCTCCTCACCTCAACCCCACCATCACCATCTGCATCATGCACTGCTGCTGCTCCCCTCGCAATTGCTGGGGGATGCAGACAGGGCATGAAACAACGATGAGTGTGGTATGAGATGTAGAAGGGTGCGGGTGTACATGGGTGCACCCGTTACCCTACACGGGTGGCGACACACTCGGGTGTGCCAAACACCCGCGAGTTGGTGCCGCACTCGAGTGCCGCACTCGGGTGCCACTCGAGTGCGGGTGTCCGGCTCAGAGCCGCGAATGACCCGCGCTACGAGTGCGAGTGCACCGAGTGGGCACTCGTGCCCAGGTCTAATCCGCACTGACAAGCGAGTGCGAAAACTGACTGAAAAAGCGCGCGAAATGGCCAAGTCGTCCGCGAGGAGTGCTGATCCCGAGGAAGCGCTGCAAACAAGCCTTCGAGATGGCTATGTATGCAGCCATGGCAGAGTCAGACGGCATAGAGCCGACATTCGAGGAAGCCAAGCGACGCGCTGACTGGCCATTGTGGAAGGAAGCATGTCTGGTTGAACTCCGGACTCTGATGGAAGCTGGCACGTGGGAAATTGTGCCTAGACCCGTGGACCACAACGTGATTGGGTCTAAATGGGTTCTTCGGATCAAAAAGAAGGCTGGCGGGATAATTGACAAGTACAAGGCACGTCTTGTTGCCCGCGGTTTTACTCAAGTTGAAGGCGTTGACTATTTTGTCACGTTCGCGCCTGTCGCTAAACTTGCCGCGCTTCGCATCATCCTCGCCATCGCCGCTCGAAACGACTGGGAAATTAATGTCTTTGATTTCCACGGCGCCTTTCTTAATGGAGAATTCGATGACGACGAGGAACTTTACATGGAACAGCCACCGGATTTTCAATTCGCCGATCCAAAAAAGTTTGTGCTCCGTCTGCACAAAACTATCTATGGCTTAAAACAGAGCTCGCGGAAGTGGTATGAGAAGCTGACCGCCACTCTCGCCACTCTTGGCTTTGCCCCGCTCGAAAAGGATCACGCTGTGTTCCGACTTGTCCAGGATGTCGACATCATCATCCTGGCAATCCATGTGGACGACTGTACCATCACGGGTACGCTTTTCTTGTCGACGGCGGCACAGTTTCATGGTCTTCAAAGCAGCAGGAAATTATCGCGCTGTCGACCACCGAAGCCGAGTACATCGCACTCACGCACGCTGGCAAGGAAGCCATGTGGACACGTCAATTCATCAGCGAATTGTTCACACCGTTCGACGACCCCATCACTATTCACGACGATAACCAGTCCGCGCTTGCGCTCGCTCACGCGGAACTCGGTCAATATCACTCTCGAACGAAGCATATCGACATCCGGTACCATTTCATCCGGTACACGATACAGTCCGGCGACATACGACTCGTCTACTGCCCTACAGACGACATGGTCGCCGACATACTCACCAAAGCCCTTCCCAGCATGAAGGCAAAACACTTCGCCCTCAGCCTTGGACTTGTTCCGGCTTGAAGGGGAGTGTTGTAATCCAAGCCGGTACCGCGTAGTCACCAGTCTGACTCGACGTTGACTCGTCGGTGACTCGCAGCCGGATCGTCGCTAGGACGAGACGCGCCTACTGTCGCGTATACTCTTGTAGGTCCACTTGGGGACCCGTTCCATTTCTTTATTACTGCTTAGGATATATCGCGGCCAGTTGCTTTATGTAGATAGAGATTAAATTGTTGTATAAAAGTAGCCTACAAACGAATCTTAATATTCGTGCTCTACTCCACTATCGACGCGTTCAAACTAAGCTAAACAATACGCCAAGTACATCATAAGAAGCACAGGGTTCCCGCGAGTTCGACCTCTCCATGGGCCAAACGCCGGAAATGAATGCGTTGTCAAGCTATTCCCTTTACCACTTCACATCAGTTCACTCACCATATGAATAACCAGGAATGGTAGGCAGGTGGTGTAACGGGAGGACTTTATAATCTCTCGTAGTGAACAGCCCGGGTCGGCCGGGGGTATTTAATCCTGACCCCGACCCCGACCCGCGACATCACCCAACCCGCCAGTACGGGTGTGGGTTACCCGCCCATAGACCCACGGAGTACGGGTCACCGAGACCCTTGTCACCCATCACTGCACCCCATGCCCCCGTGTCCATAGTTCATACTCTGGTCGGGCACCGAACTCGACTCGCGAGTACTTCGTAGTGTTTTTTTCGTGCGCGCCGACGACCCCCAGGCAATTGCACGGGGGAAATCGACGAGCACGATGTAGTACAGAGTCGAGCCCACCCTGTCGTATACTGTACTCTTTTGACCGTATCTTCACGGCCTGTGACGCGTTATGGTACATCTTCATTTTTGAACATCTTCATTAGGGTCAAAAATAGCGGAAATTTCCTTATTTGGACGGCCCGCCCTTGGGCGGGCCGAAATTTTTGCTATTTTGGGCGTCCCGCACCTAAAAATCTGGACCGTGATGCATTATGGTGTATCTAGATCTTCATTTCACATGCGCGCGTGACGCGTTATGTGAAAATGCGGTCGAAAGAGTACAGTATAACGACAGGGAAGGAACAAGACATAAGTACGTGGCGAAGGAGATGGTGGGGGCGAGGAGATGGCGGTCACGAGGAGACGGTGGGCGCGATAGACAGGTAGGCGGGGATGATGGTGAGGAGATGGCGGGAACGTGTCGCGAGACAGACTGTGCAACATCAACGAGAAAAGAAAAGAAAGATATGGTGGATACGCACCTTTGGGGACTGGATGCGTCGTCGGGGCTACACGTGTGCTCATTGTTCCAGATCTGAGTCTTCGCGACGTCGTGATTGTCCGGAGATCCAGATCTTCGTCATCGCTGTGGTGACACGGTCATCGTTGTCGTGACTGCCGCGCAGTCGTTGTGGTGGGTGGTCCGTTGTTGTTTGCCGTCGTCCTAGGCGATTCCGGCGGATGAGGACCCGCGCCCGCTGATGAACAGTAATTCGACGTGCAGCCTCGTCCGGAGGGCTTACGCGTTCCGGATCCTAGTCAAATCGGTGCGTCGTGAAGACGAACACCTAGATACGCCCGGAATGCACCCGAGGGCGCAGCGGCCGGCGTGAAGCCGAAACCGCCACAAAAGACACGGGAGACGAAAGAAGAGAGGCCCTGGAACAAATTCTGGGCCTCAGAGCACGTCGTTGTTGGCGTGCTCAGGTGGTAAGACAGAGAAAGGTGAGATCGTAGTTGATCGATCCATATCCGGCAGTTGCCGACGTGTTCGGCCATCTCAGCGATCGGCAAAATTCGTCGGCAATGTCGTTTCTCGACGACGTTGGCCTCATTTGAGGCCAAATAAATGACTAAAAATCTTCAAAATATGGATGCTCATGGAGGCAAGTACTTGCCTGAAATACTCACCTCAGGAAACTGGTACCAATATCTGACCACGGGTCACGCGGGTCACGCCGGGTTGTTGGATCGGTACCCCGACCCGTACCCGCATGCACCCCCACCCGCCACCCGGTCCGGGTGGGCCAACCCCGGCTGTTCACTAATCTCTCGTCTTACCTGACCCCTCATAGCCATCGCCTTTGCTCCTTCCCCCATACCAACCGTATAAACAGAGAAGCGCTCATATTTGTCGACGACGCGTCCCACGACCGCAAAAAGGCTCGTAGTCGAACAACTCCATCCTAGCGTGAAGCTGTTCGCCGCCCCGCCCATCGTCACACTCCGTACCTCCGCACGCCACACTCTCTCTTGCACCCAAAACCCTCGTTCATCCCGTTTCAATATTGCTCAAGAAATGCACCCTTCCCAGGCACCACGGACGCCCAACGGTTCGTCTCCAGTCTACTATCGCCTCCCTCGCGCTGACCTCTATACTTGGTCAGGGACCACTCAGTATCCTGGCCTCACGCTCGGGTACACAGGTCCGATTCAGGCGTCGGATAATGGTGCGTATGACTACAAATCAGTAATCGTGGCTGAGGCGCGAGTACGATGCACAGACTACAGTCAACACGCGCAGGCCCGCGTCGCCGAAACAATCTCTTGGAGTACTACCCTCACGCTATGCACACTGTACGTCCCGTCCTCCTACGACATTCATTAGTGATTGATGCGAGATGTCTATTTGATAACATACAGACGATGCTCTCGGAAGGGCTATATACCCGCCTAGAACCCACAACGGTCTTCCTCAACAACGTGTGGCGCACGACGTGTACGCCGACCTCATGATCCAGAGACCCGCGCCTCTACTTAGAGGTAACCAGTTGGCGCAGCCGACCACCAGCAACTTCTACAGCGAATACGCTAGAGCTGTACCTCTGACGTCGGGCCTGAGCGCATACATGCCGCAGCAGGCGCCACCGGATACAGCTACAGGTAGGACAATCGAACACGTGTTCGCAGATGCTGACGATCTCCTTGGCAGTGCGCGCTCCCCAGCCATTGATCCAGATCGCGAACGGTGGCGTCGACTTGAGGCGATCTCTTCCAGAGATGGCCGAGATCATCGACAACAGGGATATAGTCATTCGATGCCCGGACGGCGCATCCAAGACCGTGCAGGCTCATGGCCACGCCATTACTCTCCGAATGGCAAGCAAAGTCGTCCAAAAGTGGCACCAGCGCAACGGAGGTCATTCGGGTTACATGTTGCTTGGCTTTCGCGTGGACCACGGTGTCTACGTTGCGCACTGTAAGGGGGTAGGTTCCCCTTACATAGCCACAGGTATATACAGTACAATCAGGAGCTGTAGGCTCCTTAGTCTTTTACCTTTATGTTCATACTCTAACCTACCAATCTACGTGGTTCTGGTTCTCTTGTGTGAACATACAAGGCCTTTTACACTTTTTTGAACCTTACTCGAGATTCCAAGTTGGATTGTGAACTCGGTTCTATTCGTCGAACAGTACAGTTTGCCCCTCGAGGTGTAACGTGCTACCTACTCGTTGATTATGTCGACTACTGTCCTCGAGCCCACTCGGACAGCCTCGCAGAATGCCCCAAAGTCGCACGATGATGCGCGCCACGATGATAACCGACGATTTGCTACCCAGCGCCCTTCGGGGCGTACTGGTTTCGACGATCTCCTGACAAGGATAACAACCGGGAGCCCGGTTCCGTTACCTATCAATCGGCCCAATAGAATGTTGCCGATTTCTGTGTCTACGCCCGCCCGTGCTCAGCAGAGTGTACCTCGAACGAGGATCCCTAAGCCCTAGACCTGGGCACGAGTGCGCACTCGGGTGCACTCGCACTCGTAGGGCGGGTCATTCGCGGCTCAAAGCCGGACACCCGCACTCGAGTGACACCCGAGTGCCGCACCCATTCGCGGGTGTTTTACCACCCGCGAGTGTTCACCACCCGTGTATGGTGGCGGGTGTACCCGTGTACACCCGCACTTCCTCCACCCTAAACTCATGCCACGTCGGCATCCCCCAGCAATTGCGAGGGGAGCAGTGGCGGGGCATGATGTGGATAGGTGGTGGTGTGAGGAAGGGGGAGGTGGTGGTGGTGGTGATGGTGGTCGTGGTCGTGATGGTGGTGGTGGTCGTGATGTGGCGCGTCTTCGTCGTCGCCATCGACGCCACATCATCCTGAACACGTCCAGCTCAACATCGTCTGGCCGCGACATCCTCAACGCGTCGCTCTCCTCCTTCTCCTCCTGCTCCACCTCTACCTTCTCCTCCTCCTGCTCCTGTGGTCTCATCGTTGGTGCTGTGTTGTCGTCCAAGTCGGCACTGATGTTTCCGTGGAGACGACGCAGAGTCGTCTCCTGAGTGATTGACACCGACTCAAAGTCGTGTGCCACTGCGGTCGTCGCCGACATAAAGTCGAGCGACACTGCCAACGTCGCCGACTTAAAGTCGCGGGATGTGTGGTGGTTGGTGGTGAAGGTAGGAGGCAACAGAAATACCCCGATCGCACGCTGACGCGTACGTTCGGATCTCGGCCCGATACGCCGGATCGCGAGAAATCCTCGTGCGTGTCATTTTTCCACTCAAAAACATCAAAATAAATTCGTAAAAATATACAAAAAATGCGAGTGTCCACCCGGGTGTCTGCCCACAGGTACTCGCAGCCCAGAGGCAGACACCCGCACTCGGGTGGACACCCGTGCTGACACTCTACTCGAGTGCGGCACACACTCGGCACCCGAGTGCCGAGTGCGGGTGCATCCGGGTGCACACTTAAGCACCCGACACTCGTGCCCACGTCTACTAAGCCCAGCCCCGTTGATGATGTGTCAGTGTTCCCGCCGCGCCCTGTTGGTACCCTACGCGCGCCGGTTTGGCTGCGTCCTGGTGACGGCAATCAGAGCGATTCGTCTTCGACGAGGAGTCGGGCCTCACGTCGCCGTCGTAGACACAAAGGAAAATCTAAGGCGAAGGATCAGGATAATCCCTCGCTATTGTCCCCGTCTGAAGGTGACACACGTTCAGATCTCTCTTCGGAGCCGTCGATAGACGATTCATTAGGCGGCCTGTCCGACTTGCAGATCACCGACCATTCTAAGATTGAACGTAAGTTGCGTGCCTTGTCAGGCCAAGATAAAGATCTTGTTCAGGTTCTTTGTAACGATTTGCAGGTGGTTCTGGAGAATGTGAATCCGAATCAGCCGGCAGCGATGAACATGGAGATTTTACGTGTGGCGCGATCTACTCTAGCAGTGTCAATTATGGAAATTCGACGACGGCTAGGGCTTACTATTAATTCAGACGATTATAGCATGCCGTTATCGAGCGCCCCGCCAGCGAATGTCCAGACAATCTATGATGATCCCCGGCCAGCGAGTGCCCAGGCGAAATATGAGGTGCCCGCAGTGGTGAACAATTTCTCCTTACAGGATGAGTTGATTGATTTTGGGGGCGAGTGGGAATGGTCGTTCGAGAAGCAAGTATCGCGTCCGCCGAGTGTCTCGGAGGTCTCTGATAGTCTGTCTGGCCTGATTAGTGGCCGACATGCAACGAAGAAGCCTACGCCTACCGTTCCAAAGGCAAATGCCCCGCCCAAGGCAAACGACGATAGGCCGCCCGTGGCTGTGGAACCTGTCTCATCAGATGTGGTTGTTCAAGGTGACGAGAGGACTGACAGTCAAATTCGGTTCGATGACATGCAGATGCGTGTCATGAAGCAGCTGCTCCGTGAGGAACAGATGTTTGAGTTTGGCGAATCGTCCATTCCTTGTCAGGACATCGTCATCGACTGGCCGAACAAGTTGATACGTGAATTCCTGCCGAACGGAGACACAAAGAAGACAGCTTACGGGATTCACCCAATGTGCAACTTCCGTATTGTGGAGTTGCCCGAAGAGGCGGTTCCTAGCTCAACGCCAGTTGCGCCTGACACCCAGGTTCCCGTGAGCGACCCGGTTGCGTCGACGTCGAAGACGGCCGCGCCTTCAGGTTCGCAGTCAACGAGCAAGGCTACTGGAACTCGTCTACACGGCCGAAGGCAGAGGAAACTCGCGCAGAGAATTCGAATGGCCCTCCTCCTCAGCCGAAGGATAGTAAGGAAGGGAGCACGCCTCAGCCACGGCCTAAGAAGCAGGCTCAGCCTCCTCAACATCCGGCGCAGAATGGGGATGCTTCCCCGCCTCCTCCCCCTAGGCCGACTAATCCGCCTTCAAGTAGTCGACCAGCTCGGGACGGGCATAACCCCCCGCCGCCTCAGCCTACGCCTAAGCCTGCGACGCCGCCTTCTACTAATAATCGTCCAGCGCAGGACAGGAATAACCCGCCGCCTCCGCCGCCTGGTCCACCTAATCCACCTCCTCCTGGCCCTGACGACGTGCCATCCGATGGTGATGGCAGCGGCTCAGATGATGGTGATGGAAATAATGGTGACGACGAGTCCGCGGGTAGTGAACGCGGTGAAGATCCACCTCCGCCTCGTCGTAGGCCGTCCTCTCGCCCGCGAAGAACACCTCCCACGCAGGGTCGCCGTTCTCGCACGCCCGGGGTCGACGTCAAACGCGCTCGCGATGACCAGGACAACCTCCTTATTAAACGTCTCGTGTCGATTTATCGACAGCACACGGCGTACGAGCCGTCGTTGCCAAAGGAGGCGAAGCCGTCGAGGGTTGACATGAAGATTACAAAGTACTGTCCTATTTCGACCGCAAGTTCACGTCACAGGTCACAAGGCCTGTGAATTTCCTTATCGGACACCGGAAAACGCCTCCGATCACTTATCGGGCGTGGGAAGGTCAAAAAATTCAAAATTTTGTGAACTTACGGTCGAAATACTACAGTATTCGGGCAGTGCGGACTACCATGTGCTGGAGAGGTTTGTCCAGGATATTAGTATGTATTTCGAGGCGAGTCACTTGATTGGGTCTAAGCGCGATTTCGAGCGTAAAATTCAATTGAAGACTTACCTTGAAAGTAGTGCAGATCGTTGGTTCCGAAACCGTGTGGTTGGTGTGAATCGCACGCAACAGTTTTGGACGGCGGAACAAGTGATAATTGGCCTATACAAACGATTTATTAGGTCAATCACGCTGCACGATAATTATATCAAGTTTAAGAACCTTACCTGGCGTGCGTCCGACACCGTCGAAGGATTCTACGACGAGATGGTGATGATTGCGGACTCTATGGCAATTCCGCCATCAGATCGCGAATTGCTCGATAAGTTCATGGACAACATACCTAAGGAATATGTTGATGAGATGATTGACAAAGGATTTGATGTTATCCTGGATCCTCTGGATGAGCTTGTGGATGGTGCTGCCGATGAAGAACGTCTTGCGTATACCAGGAAGCATGTTGCGGACCGATGTCAGGAATCCGCAGGTACGCGTCGCAAGCGAAGTGAGGAGAAGCTTCCGCCTACATCGACGTACGTGACTAGGCAGAGCTTCTCCTCTGGCTTCAGCTTCGGTCGCTCAATAGCCTCCTTTGGTACGTTTATTTCGAAGACCTTGTTACCACGACCTTTAATCGCCGCGACAGTATGGGCATCATCTGTCATGGCCGACAAGCACTCGACACTGACCGAGTCTGCCGTGTCGAGCTCTCTGAACTGCAAGTTATCGACGGATTCATCGTCAGAACGGTAAGCGCCACCGTCATTGAATTCTTCGTCAGGCTCACAACGCATAGCATACATGAAGTCTTCTTCAAACTGAGATCCTTCACCATACTCGCTAGGACCGCAGTATACGTCTTCATCATCGTCGCCGCGCATGGCATTCATAAAATCTTCACCATCACGGTCACCGGCCTGAGATCCATGAGATTCGTAATCCTCATACTCGAGGATTTCATACGCATCTCGTGCAGGATCAAACGCCCCAGACTCACGATCCGATTCCTGTGAGTCCCTCACCTGGCCATCCGACTGCTCAGATCCCTCATTGATGTCGTCCAGATTCCGACCGCTATCCGTGCGAGCAGCGCGAATAGCGGGCTTGTCATCTCGACGGCCATTACGAGGCGCGTTCGGATTACGAGGTGCGTTCGCAGCAGGACATCCATGTGAACATACAAGGCCTTTTACACGCACATTGTCTGAACCAACGCGAATTCATTTCCGGAACCATTTCCTATCAATCGACGTTCCTCCGTTCTACATTCATTAAGCAGTGGCGGGATCCATATATGACGACTACGCACCATCGTTTCACTTCTTGCTACAAAGGTTCCCATTGGTCTCCTCTACCCTTCCTCTCTCTTCTATTAAACCCTTGTATCCTTCGGCGCTGGCGCCCAGACGTGGAGTAACACGGCGCACTCTGCCATTGCGCTAGTCCCCCACATGTGGCTGATCGCTCAGGACTCCCATATATATGAACGCTGGAACGTACGTACCGCTGCTAGCACTTCACTTATTTACGGCCTGGTTGTCGTCGTAGTTCAAATGATAGTAATTGTTAGAAACACTATTATTTGACAAAGTACACGGTTGCTCCAGCAGCTTGGCACATATTCCTACACTGCAGGCCGAAAGCTGAGACACAAGCAATGGTGAGACTACGTTCATTTTATAGTAAGGAAGCACACCTTCATATCTCCGCCAGCAGCTATAGACGACTAGGATACGTCCTCCTTTAAGGTTCGGTTCCTTCTCAATTTAACGAGGTCAGTGATATTGAGGGCACTCACCATCGCGCTGTAGTCATCGCAGCCGTTGGAGGTCGCGCTCAGACACGTGCATTTAGGCGGCTGTCCACTACCGTCAACAGCGACCGCGTCAAGGGGGCTTCGCGGTAAGTCTTGGGATGGTTCTCGCGGTTTCCTGCAGTTATCACGAGAGGATATCGACACCTGAACAATTATAAAGTGAGAAAACAATCTTCGAAGGACGACCAACAGATATATCGGACAGGCGAGCTACTGATGACAGACAGCGGCGAGTTTTGTATGAAGCCTATGCGTCGCTGCGGCAACAGGAACTTTATCAGGAGATGGATACGTAGAGCAAAATAATATAATACTTTTGCCCCCATCTACCTGATAGTAGAAAATCGACGCCTAACCTCATGATGCAGATAATCGTTAGCCACCAACGACTTTCCGGACGGTTCGGCTTCCTTAATCGTTTCGAGATCCAGAATGCCATCGAACGTAAGGACTGAAATACCAGTCGCGGCTTCATCAGACGCCTTTCGGGAGGTCCACATCATGGACTCCTATGCTTACGGCTAAGCGTCTTTTAGTGAAAGATTAAATTACCGTACGGATGGAGCGCATATAGAAAGCATCCCTTCAAAGAACTCGCTGCGACAAACGAACAATATCCACCCAAAGGCTCATCATTGAATGTCAGTCATTCTTCTTTAAGCGACGACTGTAAAACGATGATCAGTGGTGAGCAAGTGGTGAGATGAATAAGTCCATGGGACATACCTGGATAGATCTGCTAATCTTGTGAATGTCTGAACTGCCCAAGCCCGCGGCGGTGAGGGGTGAGATCATCCTCGATATACATTTAGCCAAGACGGCCTGCGAGGACGGCAAATCGGGGTCTTGCTGCTGGATGAAGCCACACATTCTGCGCAGTGGCCGTGCGCGACGGTATGTCGTCTGTTTTCTGAGAGACGTATAACGCTTATTATCGCGCGGACTGTCATGTTGCGGAAGAAGGCACACCTTTGGATTTCTATCATAGGCTAGCCGCCGCCGCCGCCATCGCCGTAAAGGTGTCTCATCGTCTGATTGGTCGTCAGCTATGCCTTTATTAGATATGGTCAACGAAGCTGTCCTAGCATTGAGAGCTGTTCTTACCGCTACCACGCGTCTTTACAGAAAGCAGTCTGCCGCCGTCGACGACCTATCTTCAGGCGAGTCGTCCTGTAACCGTCTAAACAGTCGAGTTCGGCGCAGTCGATGGTCTTCGTCGTGGCAAGACCTGGCTCGTCGTGATGGAAGGGGAAGAAGCGCCGAGCCGGAGAGGATCGGCGTCCTGCCTTATTGGGGCAGCTGTTTCAGATTCTGACCTTGACTGCTTTTATTATTGAATCCTCCCAGGCAAATTGTTAGAGTCTTTGGATGGTAAACACGAGTCTCGATATTTTGCTTAAATTCGAGAAATTGTAAGTAGTGACGGTGTTATCGATACTTATCCCGGACATGGAGTCGTTTCTTGTACTTCTGGCTAGCGTATGGTTCCACGCTGGTAAACCGAATCCTCCGAGGTGAAATAACGCCTCAAGCTCAGGCCTCAAAGTCAAACTCTTCCAGTTATCAAATAAGAATGAGAAGTTGTGATATCCGCCTCCGCCAAACAAGTGACTAAGGACAAAGCGCCTCGACGGACCCAATAAGGTAAAGTAATCACGGTTCTATCTCGTCCGTTTAATCTCCGCATCCCGCCTCTCCTTCTGATACAATCCGAAAATCCTTGAAGCCAGCCTTATCCCACTATAGTGCCACCCTTTACTTATACCAGACAAGAATTTTTCCCGGGCGATGACCGTGTCAAACCGGACCGCCGAAAGGAGCGCGTCCAGTGGAGGCAGGTAGCCCAGGTAATATGTTGAGCTCCCAAGCGGCCATACCGAACCATCGCGCGAGAACAGCAGCTCAGCTGCCGTTCGTAGCGGACCAAAATCGCCATGTACACCTACACCTAACGTATCATCAATCCTCGTCGCTGTGAGTCTTGATACGCTCACCGTAGCTTCCTCGCGAAGTTTATGGAACCTCCGACACTCGATGAAGATGTGATGCTCGTCGTCGATTGTTCGACACCCATACCGACACAGGCTTCGTGCGGCCAAACCACGAGACGCTAAACGATCGCCCGTCGGAAGCTGGCCACACCTCGCATATAGCTGGACCACCGCTGTGTATGCCGATGTGGCACGAACATACGGGTACTGTGGAGGCGGGCGAGGATCGTAGAGCTCGTGTCTGAGTCGCAGATGCTGCGACTCCAACACTTGGACTGTCTTCCGCACCAACAGCTCATCGACGAACTGTTGGATGTTGGATTCGATCCATCCGTGCTGTGGAGCATAGAAGGTGTACGGATTCATGAGGAAAGAGGGAACTGGCGCCGCTAGAAGTGTGGAGAGTGAATGTTGTGCTGAGGATGCCAGCCTGTCCGCCTCAGCATTTAAACGTGACGGTAGGGAACGTCCATCTGTATGTGCCTTGACGTGGTGTACCATCGTCGATGGGCGCCGTCGCACACACGCTTGTATCCACCGGAAATATGAGCGGGCGTTACAGTATCGGAGGCGGTCATCGGCTTTATCGCCAGAGCGGGTATCACTGACAAAGTTGACAAGTGATAGCAAGTCTGCGTGGATGTGGCTATCTGCCGGGTTGCACAGTAACAAAGACATAACACCACCCATCAGCTCATCGTGCAATATCGAGCTGTTCCATCCTGGTACTCGAACGACAATGTTCGCAGCACCAGCCACTGCTGCTGTGACATTCTTCGGAGCAGTGACTATGGCCGATGCGGGAGACATAGAGCCGTCCGAGGCCCACACGCGATTGCCATGTGGAAGAAGAGATGGTCCCCGCGAAGCAAAAGTCCAAATTGGCAGGGCACGTATGTAGTCCTCGGCGTACTGCTGGCGTATCGTCCGAGGCACTAACAGGGCAAGATCGCCGGAGAACAGCCAGCGCAACCGAAGTTGACCAAGGCATTCAGAGACCTGACGCCATTGCCGCTGTGCTCCCGGTGTCCATCCTTGAGCCACCAAGGGCGGTATATCAGGAACATCGAAGACAGCCGCGGCTTCGGGCCCAATAACCCATCTGCCGGCGTCACGTAGCTGCACGATGCCCCGCGTCGCTAGCGCGCGGACTGCATGATTGTTTGGAATCTCCAGGCCCGCTGACCTGCAGACGCCTAGCGCGTGTGAAACTGAGAAATCTCCCGTGAGAATTGAGCTCGAATCAGTGGAGCGGAGACTCAGCTGGAGTGTTTTCAAGAGAGACTGTGCTTGAATCCACGTAGATGGGATCCGGCCATACGATCCTGTAAACGAGCGTGTCAGTCCATGTTCATCGAGTGGATAAATGCACCCGTTATAGTAACACTGCCAGTCGGCGAGTGTTAACGCCGCCATTTGTCTGTATGCGGGAATATGATGGTTCAAGTCGCGCGACAAACCATTTAGGAGAAGACCTGCGTTAATACGGTATACTGACGGAAATCCCAAACCTAGATGCGATGTCGGAAGCGAGAGTAATTTTGAGCTTGGCCGGAAAGGAAATCCTAAAGCAACGTGTACTTTCTCAGCAATCAGACTGTCCAACGACGAGGCATCACTCAGCTTGATAGGTTGAAGCGTTAGAAGCGCGCGACACCGCGGAATAATAGACTGTGCGACAACCTTTCGTAGCAAGGTTATCGGAGTACGAACAGAGAATCGAGGGAACATAAAACCAGATATGAAGTCACGCAGCGTGTCGTACCGTGCCTTCATATCATCGACTTTAGTTCGCAAAAATTCCAGCTCGTTCCTCACCACCGGAACGTCATGGTGTGTTACCGTCCAGGGATGGACACCTGGCGCCAATGTCACTGAGGGCATAGACAATGACTTGGGCACATCACCTTTCACTCCCAAAGCAAAGATCTTGCACTTCGGCCAGTTGGAAAGCCAACCATATGCGTACTGAAATCGTTCCGCTTCAAGACAAAACCGCTGAAGCGCCGTGATGGCGTTTCGTCCCGCACCGAAGAGATACGAGTCATCTGTGGCTTCTGCCATCACAACACGAAGAGACGAGTTGTGAGCCTGAAAGTGCGGATCATCAAACTCGCGTTTATGAATGGATGATATTACCAGTGTTCCAGGCTCCGCTTCCGATAGATCCTGAAGATAACGGTGTCCAAGACTCGTCGTCAGCGTCGATTTCAATGGGGATAGAGCACCGCCCTGCTTTGTCAGGCCTCGAACTGTAAGTGCGCCTGCAGTGCCATACGCTGTTCGAGGAAAGGCCCGGACTTGCCTTTGCGCTGCTCGATCCAGATCAGCAATCGAGTCTGGAAGCCCATAGGCACTGAGTGCATCGTAAAAGCCCTGTGGGGAGAGGTAATCAAACCCTTTCATTTGATCTCGTTGAAGCGCGTAGATGGGTGTCCGGCTCCGTTCTGCGTAACATTTTACCTGGGACAGGTAGCTCACGATATCGCGTGTCTGTACACCCCTTTGAGTAGCGACCTGAGTATCCGGAATAAGATTAAACTTAGCTGCATAAGGTATCAACTTGTAATTGAGCCACGTCAAAGGAGAGTTTGCAAGGAAATTTGATAGCATGATTCCACGCCAGTTTGAAAGATCTGTTTGTAAGCCGCGCTTGTGAAAGTACGTTAACCACATATCCGTCACGTCACCTGGGAAACGAGCATTCATAACCTCGTAGTTATGTAAGTCGAGCACGAGGCTCAGCGCGTCGTCCGATAGTGCTTTCAGACACCACTTTTCCCAACCATCTGGACCTGGAGCTGGCCGAGGGTTTCCTTTGCGCAACATGGCCCTAAATTCAGACATATTAGCAAGCATCGGCCATCTGAATGGTTCCTTCAAGACACGCTCTCGAACACAAGTGACTGATGGTGTCGAGAGCCATGGCTTTGGTACATCCACCGTCTCATCGTGCGTATATAGACGCTCAAAATACTCTCTCGTAACGGCTTTGAGCTCATCTGGGTCCGTAACGATACGCCCGGAGCCATCAAGAGCATTGACAGCTGTGGGAAGGCCATATGAAGACGCACCCGGAAGGAGGCGCTTCACCGAGCCACCTGCCAGAATTGAGCTGATTAGAGACGAGTCCCTCTTCTTTGCTCGGCGGTCAATCTCCTTGAGTCGTTCCCTATAGAGTCGTCGGCATAAGAGACGTCTTTCATGCACGAGAAAATGATTGAGTGTAAGAGAGGAAGCCGATGATCTGTACTTAGCTGAGAAATGTGCAAGGGCCTTCTGTGACCCGAAGGATACGTTGGCATTTGGATCCTTTGCCAGTCTTAGTGCACCACCGATTTGCCGGATCGAGGCAGTCAGACTCCGGATAGTCGGTGATGTAACATAGTAGGAGCGAGACGTTGATCTTGTCTTGTTCCGCCCAAAGGCTTCATCTCCGCACTTCTGAAGGATCTCTGTGAGCCTGACATATCGGAAAGTGAACGCCTCATCGTCTAGAACAGGAAGATCACGTAGCCTCTCATGTGTTATTGCCTCATCGACTTTAGTCTGAAACTGCGCAAACCGTTCTTTCTCCGGCTTTGACGGATACTTGAGCCGAGGACGTGGGAACTGCCGTCGGTTAAGGTAATTTGTCGATGTGCTAAACTTCCCATTGATCCCGTCGGGAGGTCGAACGTTCAGTTTCGCCACAATCCCACGATGGTTGGTACCAGGAACAAAGTCAAATGAGGAACATGCAACAGAGATATCAACTTCACCGAGACACAAGATAGATGTCGCCACCCTGTCGATAATAGTCCCAGCTGATTGACCTTTCGCGCGACACGTCCAGTCTTGTTCACGCGTTCTGTCAGGGTCTGATTGCCAAAGATCAAACCCATTCGTGTCTCGCAGAAATTGAAGATAGTACGCCCTAGCATCAGACCCGCCAGTAACGCGTTCAGATGGCACAACAGTAGCATTCACATCACCTGCAATAGTCCACAACTCGTTCGGCGCAGACGTGCATAATGGCGCTAGTCTCGACCAGAAAAGACCCTCAGTGGTGCCCGGATTCCATGGTGCGTAAACCCCGATGAATCTATGAAGAAAACCCGAACCCTGGTCTGTCGAGAGAACTAGGTCCAGTGCGACAACCCGACCTAGAAGAACCGGATCAGTGATTGGTATGCGTTGGGCTACGGTAATGTCCTTCCGAACACCAACAACAACACCCCACTTATAGGTGCGTGCTGATGTTGTCGGAACAGCCGGCTCTTCGAATATACTATAATCATTATCGGGAAGGTTCTTTGAGACGCGTGAATTAGTCTTCGTTTCGGAGAGAGAAAATATATGGGGGCGCCGCGTATTAATGGCTTCTGAGATGCTGTGCATCTTCGCCACGTTTGCCATGCCATTAGCATTCAACGCGTAGATCGACATGGTGTGGGGCTGAAAGTTGACAGCGGCGACGGAATGAAGGAGGGCAAAGAAGAGAACGAGAAATAGAAAGAGACGGTACCGAACAAATGCCTTCAATAGCAAAAGAGTGTAATTAAACCTATTAGATGAGAATACATGTATGCGACCCGAGACGTGTGTTTTCAAAAGACCAGATATCCTTGCTTCACCGCTCTGTACCTTAGAGACACTGGGGAGTGTTACACTACCCACAGCGACATCCTCCGATACAGAGTCTATCCGCTCCCGCTGGCTTTCTGGAAACGACACGAAACGGGTCGCAAAGTCAGAACGGGTAGGTGGAAAGAAAGGGATAACACTAACCTCAGTTGTGAGTTCCTGCGTAATTTCGCGAGCATCGGCCATATCCGTATCCTCCTCCTCAAACGACAACGACTCCGACTGCGACGTCACCTCTAGACCGTCCTGAAGAGAAGACTGAGACTGGGCGAGTACCTCCTGTGCCAATTTCGTTTTCTTCCTCGGCTTGCCAGGAGTCTTCGCTGTCATCGCTGTCGTCCTCTTCGTAGGAGATGCGGCAGGGCTGGCAGTGGGAGTGATAGCCTGAGCATGTGCAGCGCGCGAAGTCGGTTGAGACGCCGGGCCCGACACAAGGAGCTGCATGACCCCAGCTGACGCCGACTGTGCGCGGGCCTGTTCCGCCACAAGACGTGACTCCAGCTTCTGAAGTTCCAGCTCCAGCTGTGCACGTTTCTCTTGAGTGCCCGCGCGCGCAATGGACAGCTGTTTTTGCATAATCAGCATGTCCAGCATGTGTGTCTTGTCCTTGAGCTGGGCCTCATCGCGCATCGCGAGAAGGGCGAGGCTGTTGTTGTGAACCTGCCCGGCCACCGCGTTGATCGTCCCAGTGAGCGCTGCAATGTCGGTCCGTATGGCCTGTGATTCAGCAGCTTGCGCGGCGAGCCCCTCCTTCATGGTGCGCTCCATCTGCGTCATACGCGCCGACAGAGCGCCGAGCTCGCTCCCGGCTGTGTGGATGGCCTGGTTGGTTCGGGCGCGTGGTGGGTTCAAAACCTGGAGGTTGGTATTCGCCTCGTAGATCAGGATGGGGTGGGTGAGGTTGTAGATGCCGAAGGATGATTGGAAGGCGTCGCGTGCATTCAGTACGTCAACGGTGAATGCCCAGTCGCGCAACAGGAGACAGTAGTAACGACCGTCCACGACGCGGCTGGCGTGAAAACCCTGTACTCCGTCGCGAGCGAAACTATGTGCGAAGAAGCCATCGAGTGTCTCCTTGAGGAGTGCAGCATCAACGGCGTCTAGTCCGCCAATAACGAGCTCGAATGCATAGCAGGGTTGGATTTGTCGGAACGGAATGAGGGTGATGTGGCATGGGGGGTTGGTGTCGAGCGAGAGAGCCACGTCACCGAGTGCTTGGGCTTCGGCAGTCGTGGATAGAATTAGTGCGCAGGAGTCGGGGGCCATATAGAAGGCAGACAGCACCGTGTATCCCTTCTCCGTCACCGCCTTCTTAACCATGTCCGAATACCGAATCCCTTCCTCCTTCGGAACGCTTAGCGACGAGACGGCGCGTACCCACGTAGCGCGATCCTTCAGCTTGTTCACCGGCGCCCAATCAACGGTCCAACCCGGTAGGAGTTGGCGAAGTGGTTCCATGATAAGGTTGAGCAAGTCGGGTCGGGGAGATCGGGTACGGTCGGGAATGGCGTCGTCGGACCCCAGCTGCACATGGCACGACGTGGACGACCTCTCCTTGGACGATACGACCAAGGGAATCCGTGCGAGGGCCGGGTCTTGCGCAGCCATGTCGACAATGGCTTGCTTCACGATGTCGGCCGTGGTGCGGTCCTGCGGTTTGGGGCTGCGAACGACGAGCTCACATCCCAACGGTAGGATAAGGCCATGCGCAGTCCTGGAGGCGGGTGGTGGTGGAGATGGTGGACGTGTCGGAGGGACAGTGGGAGGTGAAAATGCCGGTAGTGGTGCTGCCGACGCGCTCATATCGCGTGTCCTGGTTCCTTTTCCGAAAATTAAGGCAGATATGATAAAAGGCGAATAGAATTAAGGTAAACGAGTGAATAGGTGCGAAAGTAGAGGGTCCGCGGTCCGCTGTCGTAAATGGTGGTGGTTGATAGATGGAAGAAAACAACACAAATAATACGCACTTACCTATCATGTGATCGATGTGATCGCCTGCTCTTCCTTTCCGCCATCATGGCGTCCTCCAACCAAGCTCTACCTCGCTCGTCCAAACGGCAACGCACCGACGAACCTGATGAAGGGCCCGCTTACACGATTCAGGACGATAAATTCTGGTTTTCCGACGGAAGCATCATCCTGATCAGTGAGGAGAAAAAAGGTTTCCGGGTACATCTCGCCGTTTTGGCGATGCATAGCCAGTACTTCAAGGACATGGTGGAGCAGGCTCAGCCGTCCGCTGCTGATGCTGCAGACCACTCTCTGCAACAATTGCCGCTGGCGGATTCTAGCGAAGATATCTCCTGCTTTCTCCACTTCATTTATACTCCGTGGTGCGTCCATGTTGCTTTATACTTCGAGTCGAAGACGACACTTACATATTAGACAGGTACTTCACGGTGGGCGAACCCACTCCCTTCAAGCAACTTTCGGGAATGCTCCGACTGTCCACAAAGTACCTCTGCGACCAGCTTCGTCAAGGTATCATAAAACATCTTATGATGATCTATCCGCGCGAACGCGCAAAACTACTTCCCTTGTCTCCATTGATTCCCGCCGAGAACAAAGTCGATCACTGCCTCCTTGCTATCCAGATGGGGCAGGAAAGCAACGTTCCAGAGATCCTCCCAATCGCGTTCTATCACGCCACTACCATTGATCCTATTCATTTACTCGCGCATCCTGATGTGTCCTCCGACATCAAGCTCGCTGTCTCGGTCGGTCGCGCTTGTCTTGTCGAAGCCGTCTTCAAGACTGCATGGCGCTACGTTTGCTACGACGCGCCGGATAGATATTGTGGCAACACCGCGTGTCAACTTTCAAGGACGCGCACTCTTCGCGCCATTTTAGCGAACGGGCACCGTGCGCCGTTCATATTCCTGGAACCGCAATTGCATGAATGCCCCGTGTGGCCCGATCATACGGGTGGAGGATAGAAATGCAGCGTTGTAATACGTGCCTGGTCAATTGGAAAGTAGAGGAGAGAAAAGGATATAATAAGGTGTGGGAGGAACTGCCGACATATTTTGGTCTGGGTGGCTGGGCTGCGTGAAGGTTTCAAGGCCTGGTATGCAGAGACTCGATGTCCCCTGATAATATCTTCAGGTATATAGGAACTGCTGATTATCCGCGACGCCAGAATGAACAGATGTATTTATTACTGTGACTTACTCTCGAGAAGATCCTTCGGAGGTGTAGGTTTAACAAGCGGCCTTCATGAGAGCTGCACGCTTCTGTGATAGCCATCTTAGGCATCCCTGAGGCAGTCTGTAGGCATCGGTGTTCAGCCAAGTCACATGACCAAAGAGAATAGACAAACGCGCCATTTTCTTTTTCCTTTGTTCCATCACAGCGTTCAATTTATTGAAGTAAAGGATTTCCTGAAACCACATTGTCTATACCAGCGTCATATATAAGGCATTGTCATTAATGGTACCCTCGTGCGCCAATCCGAGTCCTCTCATGGATATCATCCGAGTCGTGCCACCCGTCAGCTTCGTCACCACCATTCACTCCTTCCCAGCAGAGGTCCTCAGCCAGATCTTCTTGTTCTATCTTGGCCTCTGTCAATGCCCAGCCTCCGCCGACGCCTTCACGGACATCGTCGTCGCTCAGAATGCCCACAGGACCATTCTCCTAGTCTGCCGTCGGTGGCACACAGTCGCGTTAGCTGATCCGCTACTATGGACCACAATCCCCATTATCGCGGCGCACTCCGGGAGATCAGGATCCTGGCGGGAGCGTACTGAATATCAGCGCGCACTCCAAAGGCGTCTCCGGCAAACAAAGGCGCTTTCGCTCCGCCTCCTCGTCTACCTCGTATCTCATGCCACCGATTCCGGACATGTCATCGCATTGGCGCAGACCTTCCTGAATGTGCTGTCGCGCGCACATAGCATTTCCCTCGACATTTCCTCCATACAAAGGGCGACTATGCCCGTATGGACAGCATTCATCGATGACAGTGAACTGCCAACAGCGAAGCGCATTCGTTCTGCCAGGCTACACCTGAACGACGAGTCATTCGGGAGAAAGCTCCTCTCGAGCATGCCCGATGTTGAAATCCTGGAAATCGGGGTTCCTGGAAATAGTAGTCACTGCATTGTCGACGGTTCCAACGTTGGTCATCGCCTGCAAAGCTTGGACCTCACGTGCGGCAGCATAGCGCTTGGAAGCCTGCTGGATATCTTGAGTGGCGCGCCACTCCTTCGCACCCTTAATGTTTGTCGTGTCGCAGAGCCCCCGGGAGTTGTCGGTCACTATCGATTCGGCGTCGTCACCCATCCCCTTCTTTCCTCCTTCCTCGTTTCTTCCTCCACCACGGCAGACAACATTGCGCTCTTCAACCACATCACATTCCCCGCTCTCCAAAGTCTGGATGTGACCGCAGCCGCCGACGGTGAAGCTCATGTATGGCCTTTGCCTTGTAACAATGCCTTCATTCGTCGGTCGGGGTGTCGATTGAACCAGCTTATTATTCGCGACTATGTCATCGATGACAGAATTACAGAGATCCTTTCGTCTCAGCAGGACCTTGTCGACCTACAACTCAATCGCGCTGGCGATGACACACGACACGTAGGGACCCCGGCAGGACTAGTCAGGCCCGCCGTCCGAGGTACCAGCACTCAGTTTCGCCCCTCCTCGTGGCCTTCCTGTCCAGTGAGACTGAAGACGGGCCGGCTCGTCCTCTTCCGTCATTGAAGCGCCTCAGGATTGCAGTTCGGACCCTGCTATTCTTCACCGCCGCGACATACATGGTCCGATCTCGTTCGGGAACATTTGCAAGGCAAAGTGGGGTCGCGATTTTAGAAGAGGTGGATCTATTGGTTATCAGGCAGGGTAACTGTGAGGTGTGCGTTACAGAGGCAGAGCAGAGAGATATGTTTAGGTCGTTCACCAAAGCGGGCATGAGAGTATCTATTGCTCATCAATCATCGGTTTAGGTACAGTCGTTTCATAAATCCTTGCCTGGCGATGCCAAACAATTCGATTAATTCGAAAATTCATTAAATAGAATAAATCATTTCTGCCGCTACCACGCACTTTTCGAGCCCACTGCCGGTGTCTCGCGAAGCCAAATGGCCAATGGTGTATGTTGCTCACTCTCAGGAGGTCAAGGAGCGTGCAGGAGCGTGCGATCAACAGCCAACAGTAAGACACGAACATGAACAGCGGAACGTCCTATTGCTCTCTGTGAAACTGGATGGGAGAAAGGTTGCAGTGGCAGGTGTGCATTAGTACCCCGCCAGTTTCATGCTCAGTGCGCATCCCCGGGCAATGGCACGGGGACACTCAGCTGAGCATGAGTGTGGTGGTAGGAGTATGAGGCAGCATGTTGATCTTGTCTGCTTCAGTGCAGAAAATGTCAGTGTCGTCGAGATAAACGGTGTGAGGACAACTGGGCCATAGAGTGCAAAGATTAGATCACACCCAAATGGATGAAGGATTGCGCACTTTTTAGCACTAGACGCGTGCACGACGGCCGCCAGCGAGAATCCGAACTCGTTGTGTGTGATAATACTACTACGCGTCGCCTAGCCGGCCTGTTGAAGCGCGGCACCATTGTCCAGAGGGATTGCAGCTGTGGCGCGTCGTTATCGACGTCGTCATCCTCATTTCATCGTCCTCCTCGTCGCGTCATCCTCCATGTCGCATGGTCCACAATGTGGGCCTCTCCTCCTCCTGCTCCTCCTCGTAATTTCGTCGTCGTTGTAGCCGTGTCGTCCTCGCTGTCATCCTCATCGCTGTGTCGGCGCGCGTCGGCGATGGCCGCTGAGGTGAGCGTATATTAGCGTCCCAGCGTGCAATGTTCTCTTTGGCTTCGCGAGACACCGGCAGTGGGCTCGAAAAGTGCGTAGTAGTGGCAGAAATGATTTATTCTATTTTACTGAATTTTTCGAATTAATCGAATTGTTTGGCGTGTTTGGCATCGCCAGGCAAGGATTTCTGAAACGACTGTACTGTACCATATCATGGCATTCAACCACAACAAGAAATTTAAGCCACAGCATTCATGTTTTCACTTCGCACTCAACCGTCGTCCTCACCGCCCTACGCACAGACACATCCGCTAGCGATGTACCTCCACTACTTGAGGCGTATTCCTACGGTTACTCTTTGGAATTGAATTATCATTTTTAACAGGTTGGTAGACCTTGACTTACGTTCTTAGGTCAATAACAGGAGAAAATAGTACACTGTTTATAAACTGTCATTGATTCTTGATAATCTAGTCTCTCGAAGATATTAGTGCGCCACATTACGTTGGACGTCGATCCTAGGGCCGACTCACATCTACTATCACACTCCGGAAACATCTGCATGTAAGTACGTAGTAGGCGCAGCAAGGATACGAATGAAAATATCATGCTATAAAACCACATACTACAAACCCCTTGCTGAAGCTGCAAAACACCAACCTGCCCCGCGTGGCTAGCAATCGAGATACCTACAACCCCACATCAGCATTACCCGAACAAGAAGGGTAGACTTGACTCACTATGCGTGGCATTGGCGTCTTATGTATTCCGATAAGCCGATTCGACAGCTCGAACATGTTATTCCTGTCGACACGTTCAGCGTAATCCGAATTAAAGAACACGGAACGTACCGCACAGAAATAATAATGAACTGCGCGTTCTTCGTCCTATCCTTGATGGAAGTCGCCACGATAGACACCTCCCGGAAGTCAAGTGCAGCGTCAATTTCGTCCATGAAGTATAGCGGTGTGGGCTGAAAATCGAATAAGCGATTATTCCTACTTACGCGCCATGGAACTTGCATACCTTGTACACATGAAGAGCGAACACCAGCGCAAGGGAAGTAAGCGTCTTCTCCCCTCCGGCAAATCGCCAGTTCTTCTTCGGCGCATAAACGCTGAAAATGATGTCTTGAACCCCGTCATAAAGTCATCAAGCCTCGTCTTCCTCAACGCCTGCCTCCATCTTCCACTCCGCCGTGACAGAGATATTCGGGCGCCATTTCTTCTCCAAGGGATCTTCCGACACTCATCAGAATCACGGAATAAGACAATAACGGACAGCTTACCACCCATCAGCGCTGTGGTCCTACATACGCGATCCGCGTAGCTTGGTGCATGTCCTCGTCTCCCCGATGGCATTGTAGAACGCACACGCGAACTCGGGGTCTGGGCGCGATGAGATCAAATGATGTAGGACGTCCTGAGGTTGCGGCTTCTTCGCCATCTGCTGGGCAGTCGCATTAACCTTGTCAAGAGCTATTTAGCACGCGCCCAACATTCGTCCGGCGCAGATGTTCAATACACGCTTCGCCATGCTAAACCCTATCCGTGACATGGTGATGGATGGCGACATCATACTTGTCGTCCGCGATCTTTGCAAGGCTACCTTGACGCGTTGAGCCCGCAGTAGCGCAGCATTGCGTGAGATTGCGTTGGGTAGCCTAATGAGGCTAGTTAGCCAGATAATCATGAAGCAGCATACAAACGCTTACAGCAGCATGCGCCCCAGCAGCCTCCAATTCCGCCGAGAGGTTTGCTTTTGAGCATCTTATGCTCGGCGACCTACGAAGATGACTGCTTGAGGTCCTTCCGCTTTCTGTTGACTTGGAAAGAATTGTCTGCGTTCGCTGGGCCTCAGCCAACGTGGCTTGTCCTAAATACAGCATTTTTATTAGTAAGATGAAGAAGGTTGTAAGAGATAAACTTACATCTGTTACAGTCTTCTGCAATTTCTTCACCTTTGTCTTTGCATGATTACGTTGCTCGTCAGCCTTCGCCTTCTTCTTCGCCTGTTCGGTGTGCTGCTGGTTAATCTTGGCGGCAATATCACGAACATCCTGAAAAGGCCTGTCAGCGACATGCATGAATCAAAGAGAAATCCGTACCTCGTGATTCGAGCGCATGCCTCTCCTTCTCCACCAAGCAAATGCGATTAAGCTTCATGGCGCGGGCCTGCTGTAGTTTCTCTTCCCTCTTCGATGGCCTCTTTGAGGGAGGCGGTACCAATAATGTCGGCAATCAAGTCGAGTTCACTGTAAATATGGTATGAGTGGACGTTCATTCGAAATTACACAGGGCTTACCTGCAGAATAAGGAAACTAAAGTGGTCCAAGCCGATACGCGTGAGAGTAGGAGCTCGTGTACGTTCATGTGAGCTACTTGCTTCTTGTTGACGGTGTACTTGGTCGTGTTGTACTTGAGCGCAGTCCTTGTCACGACGAGCTGACTACCCGGAACGACTTAATTCGTCCGGAGCTTCCTTTAAACCAATTAATATATGTATGTCGTGGAAGGGGTCAACGACGACACGTACCAAGTCAATGAGCTCAAATGGACCTCGAGGCTGCACTGCTGCAAGTTCGGATACTTGGCCGAATGGTGGATGAGCTCGGACAGCTTCGCGTGGCGCGGAAACCAAAGATCAAGAGGGGTGCATCGACGGTATTGGACTGTCCAGTTACGCCCGACGATGA
>JADNRX010000676.1:0-26859 GCA_015501595.1 Hymenopellis radicata
CAATAAGGCAGGAGGAGCACCAACTTGCTTGTAACTACCACTGGCATTGGACGAGATCTCATTATTCAATCTGTCGTTCGCCAGCTCACGTAGGTGCAGCTAACAAGTATTGACCATAATCACGGCCTTCTCTAGCCCCATTGATTACGCCTATTCTCAAGATGTAGCGCCAATTGCTACCGTCCTGATTGCAACGCCACAACCCATGTACATTCATCATTATAGTATATTATTGATAAGTAAATGAAATGCTGAATGATTGTCTTTGTTGATGATAGAATAGCGTCCGTCCGTTTACTCATACACCCACACGACCCCGCCCCATCCTGGAAATCGATCCCCTCTTGCTCAAAATACTCCGTCCACCAGATAAACACATCCTCCGCCAACATATCCGAATCCGCATCGACCAAAAAGCCGACCGTCCTGACCGTCTCCAAATTCGGAAACACCTCCCTCCTAATGGCCATCAAATGGGACTTTGTTGGGGACGCCTTGTCCGGGTAGAGCCCGTTCGACGCGACCTCGCACACGCCGATGCGGCGCAGACCCTGATGCGGGGTATCGATCGTGATTACGGGAGACTGGATCGTGAACGTGAGCGTGTGCAGATTGGGGCACGCGTCCGGGAGCAGGAATGTCTCCGGTTTGACATTATTCTCCAGAGACGATCCATGCAAGGGGCGCACGATTGGCTCTGGGTCGAGGCCCGCGGAGGAGGGGAGATGTACCGAGAGGAGAGAAGGTCCGTGCAGCTTGAGGAACCGACGGAAGATATCTTGGGACGCGAAATATCCGGCGTCGCACGGTTTGAGTGTCAGCGTGTTCAACGAGGGGAGAGCTAGGGACAAGGCAGCCGACATGCTGGCGTGACTGGATGCCAACACGAGATGCTCAAGGAGCGGGAGGGTGGACATGTCATAGGCGGGAGTCACGTCACCACCTGAATAATTGCGGAGATCGAGGACGCGAATGGTGTGGAAGGATGAGAGATGGACTGGATTTATGAAGCTCTGATCCTTTGTATCCTTCCAATAAAGCTCTTGGAGGGAGGAGCCGTAGAGTCGCGTGATGCCGCGAACAAAGTCTGGGGGTAGTGAATGCGACCAATTGCCGCACAAAATTCGCAGTCTTGGGCATAGGATAAATATCTGGTAGAGGGTCTGTAGGTAAGAAATACTATGTGCATTTCTGGCGTGGGTGAAGATCTCGAGATTTCTGACGAAGAGACCATACTCTGAGACGCGGCCGACTGGCGAGGTAGATATGTGACTCTCTAGAGCGTGAAGGATTATGGCAGCTCTTGAAGGGCTCAAGATTACGATGTGTTCGTAGAGTATTGGAGTGGCAATCTGGTGCCAGAGATGACAAACGAGGACAAGAGTAGCTTTGGTCCGCTGGGCGAGAAACGGGGTGTTGGGCGCCATGACGTTATTGGACGGGCGTCGGGGAATGAAGGGGTCCAGCGGAGATAGATGGTGGGATTTATACATGTACGTCGCAAACTGGAAGATCTCTAGCCATATCTCGGGGGGCAACGGCGGCAGAGGCTTCACCGTCGCAGGAGACACGGGTCTGCGTATAGGAGATGAAAATGTGCTATCCAAACTTGAGCAGGCTGGATGAGGAAAGAGGGAGTGGTTACCATTCGAACGGGAAGAGTATGCGCTGAGCGGCGCTGAGTATCGCCTGCATGAACGTCAAAGGACAAGAGCAGAGACGCGTTCCAATTTGGAAGTCGCGTCATTCATCCCAATCCGGACAAGTGGCGGGCCCGCGCGCTGTAGCCAAGCAGCGCCAAATATACTCCTCCTCACACCCACCTTCACGATGCTGGGCCTCCTTTCCTGCGGCCTGCTCCTCGTCGCCCTACAGCCAGCGCTGAGTATAAATGTATATCTCAATCCCCCAGGCTTGGCGCGCGCTCAACGTTGTCGCCCGCCGACGCAAGTGCTCTGCTGTCCCAACATTTAGGGCTGGAATCATTTGAGCCATTCCGCGACGTTTCTGGTGCAAGTTACAACGACGAACCCTTTGTCGGACAGGGAGCCAGGAATTCACTGCTTCTCACTGTGGAAGAGAGCGATGCCGATGGTCAGTACATTGTACAAGATGGTAATGAATACGCTACTGACATTGACAACCAGCCATCTTACCGAGTGCTCTCAAGCCCTCCTTTAAACTGTCCTCTCCACCTGTCGAATCACTCTACTCAGTCATCTCCACTTACCTCAATCGTGCAAGGCACGCATACGCCTCCGTATACGAAGCCAGTCCCTCCCTTGCTCACTTCAACAATCTTCAACATTTGACCACCTTCTTGAACGAGGCAGAAGAATCCGAATTCTCTGCTATTGACCTGTCTGGCCTCGCCACTGTTCGCAAGACCTACGGCGTTGCCAGTGATGAATTCGCCCAGGCTGCATCCACCATTCGCGAGTTCCTCGAGCGAATTACGGCCCAAAAAGTCCAGTTGGCCATCCTCACATATACGCCTCTGCCTACTGTACACTACTCGAAGCGCCAGTCTGACGCCATGCAGTCGCAGACGCCATTGCCCCCTGATCACGCCCCGCCACAAGAACCCATCGGGTCTGTTTCCACTTGCTTCGCGTCAGAGGATGCATGCAGCGAAAGCACGGACTCTTGCTCGGGCCGGGGACAATGTGTGCAGGCAACCAAAGCTGGCAAGACCTGCTTTGTCTGCACATGTGGCGTCACCAAGACTGGTGAAGGCTCTCAGACCAAGACGGAGTACTGGGTGGGCGAAAGCTGCGAGCGCAAGGATGTTAGCGGGTAAGATTGATTTCTTTCCTCGCTGTACCGTCTCATCTGACGTTACTGTTCGTAGACCTTTCGTTCTTCTGACTGGAACAGTCATCATCATTGCCCTCGTCGCAGTCGGCGCGATATCGTTACTGGTAAGCGCCGGTGGAGAGGAGCTGCCGAGTACCCTCATGGGGAGTGCCGTCCACGCCAAGAAGGACTGATAGTCGTTGAAGAGCTAGGACGTTCGTAACATAATGCCGAATCGATATCTCCATATAATGAGTCCAGAAATGTTCGTAATAACGCCACTGCTGGTTGCTACGCTTCTTCTGCGCACTATACCCAAGGACCCACATCTGGTACTTGTAACCTTGGCACACGCGGTCACTGTCTTGTGAAAGCTAAGAAAGTAATTATCGATTTCTAGTACAATGTTACAACGATTTTGAGTAAACCAAGGCACAAGTCTTTATCCCGCCGAGAGTCAATGGTGCGTAGGAAGCTTTCTAATCATCTGCTGATCTTCGGGCGCGCGAGGGGTGGGGGCGAGGCTGCTCAGAAAAGTGAGTGGTGCAAGCTTTTCTGGCGGACCGTGGGGAGCCGGCGGGTAGGGCGCGGGAGTGTATGGGCGACTGTGACTGTGTCGTCGTGGCGGCGGTGGAGACGACGCCATGCGGTGGAAGTGGTACGATGGCCGCGATGAGGAGGGGCTCGGCGAGTCCGGGGAGGTCGGGGAGGGCGAGGCGGATCGCGGGTGGTATTGGACGTACTCGAGGCGCGAGTACGAAGCGCTGCCGCTCGACGACGAGCCGGCGTTGAAGATGTGCTCGGGGCGTCCCTTGACGGCGCGCGCCGTCTGGTAGTGCTCGTGCGGGACGGTGAGATTCGCGAGCTGGGGTATCTGGTCGACCGTGCGGAGGCTGTTGAGGGCCGCGTCGGTGAAGTAGGCAACTAGAGCAGCGCTAGGTCAACAACAACCGCTTTGCACACTCGGGGAAACGCCGTACTGAGGTGCCACTTTCGCGTTCCACCGGGAGATGGGAACGTTGACTGTGTAGGTCTGTTTCGTCAGTACAGACTTGGCAGCGTCGTTCCGTGACCTGGGGGGGAGGGAGAAGCGTCAGCTATAACACCCGAGCGCACAAAATCACCCACGAATGCGAGGTCCGCAATGCGTTCCCGTTATACAAGTGATTCTCGTCCTGCTTTTCCTGATAGAACAGGAATCCCTAATTATAATGTAAAAAATCAGCACATTTTTTGGAACACCATCCGGGCAAGGAACCTTACATCTCTGACCCTCGATGGGCCCCAGCGGATACCTGCCATCGCCTGAGAACACTACGCTGGTCAAAGGTAACAGCGATCTCACCATCGGTCCAACGCTCGATGCCGGTCTGGGATTACAGCATGAGCATTGAAACACACTATCGCGAGGAAAAGACCGGATACCCCAGTGGACTCGGCGCTGGCGCCGCGCTCCTCCCAGACATACACGTTACCAGCAGAAATCAGACTACGCTCGTCCGTGTCCAGACGGCGAGTTATCATCGGAAGATATTGAGCGAGACGGCGTGGAAGATGACGCGAGCGTCAGAGGGAGTGCAGATGCGTATCCCGGCGCAGGTCGATCGCTGATGCATGGCCTAGTATATCGATGACGAGGGGATGAAAAGTGGCTGGCGAAGGTAACGAAGTGGTTACCCTCAGTCGCTGTTTTATCAGCGAAAGCATAACCCACATATTGGCATATGACAGATGGGGCAGTCCCAAAAGTTACGGCACAGATTCCAAACGATCCAAAACGAAGTTCACTAATAGAGATTTAAGAAGTTTTTATCAAACAGGGAAGATATTTGCGTACCTTGTCACGTACGGTGATGATAAAATAGTCTCGGCTGGTTTGTGCGTTCCGAGTCTGAATGTACGCGCGTGTTTGGAGCGTGATACGACCTGAAATGAAATGAAAGTAAAACGGGGGTCAGGCCTAGACTATAAACGCAGCTGAATTGAACTTACATGTAGGTTCACAGTCGAAAGGCAAGGAAGAATGTCCTCGTAAGTGGTGTGTATAGTCCGGTAATAGAGGAGGCATCTTCTTGGCTCGGATGCAATGCCCGCCGCATTGTGCCTAGTTTTGGAAAAAAGCACACCGAGAAGACATGATCTTACACCACAAGACCCTCATCCCAATCCATCGAGGACTGGACAGGTAGAATCGCCGCCGTGTGAACCAGTCTGATTTTGGGGGGCCACATATCACTGTCCGACCTCTTTGGAGTAACGGGGATCACACTAACGCGAAAGATTGCCGGTGATGGAATGTTGGAACCCGAACAGGCAGAGGCGCTACGCAGTTGGGACATCTTCTGTGAATCCAGGGCCCAGCATTGACTGTTTACGATAGCTTCCTCGAAAGCCGCGCGCAGAGAGCTGCAAGCACGAGACTCAGAGACGTCTGTCGCCAGATCCATCTCGGATTTAGCGAGCGACAAAGGCCACGCCACTGATTCAAATGTCAACAGGGATATGAAGAGAGAAGCATCGCGACGATTCAGCAGTGTGAATAGGTTGATAGCCCGGAGAATCTTTGCTGGTGATACGCCACTTTGCGTAAAGTACCCACGGACAAGAATACATTGTCCTCCGTCGAAATCAGACAAAGCAGGTTGGGCGTCAAGTCGTTGCGCCATTAGGTAGGTCGACTGGGACGACATTGCAGCATGCTTGGATAACTTTAGGTCACGGTCGCCTTCCAACTTGAATTCCGCAAGTCCAAAGCCCCGACCTGGCTCCTTGCAGGGTATGATTAGAGCATTTTCCACCTGTCAATGACCTGAACGTTAACATGACAAACCAAACATAAAGTAGACGGCTCTTGCCATAAATGGCGTTATTCGCCACACGACGCGTTGGACATAGAGAGTACATGTTTTACTCCGCCCCAGTATGTCCGCGAAGTGTTCTTACAACATGACCATTCTAGGACACGAACATGAATGCCTATCAAAAGATATGTTTTTTTCATGTCATCGTGGTGGTTCAATCAAAAGAGGGTGCGAGCGGGGAATAAAATCACGGCCGATTGCCGAAGTTGCCGGGGCCCGCTAATCAATCGCTCGCCACTTGCCACAAGCGCTGTGAGCCTGCTACGCCCTTTGCTGGGACCTAGAACTTGAACCAACTATCACGATATCACTCGGCTTTGTCAGGAAAACATCTATCTTCGGAGTCTCCGTATTCTGTCCGCCAGCTTACGGCCAATTCCCTACTCAGAAGCCGAATCGTCTTTCTGAGCGACAGAGGAGGCAATCACCATTCACTCGAATTATCCTACGCTCGATTCGGTCCCTGTCACCGCACACATAGTTGCCCCAACAACCATCAGACCCAAATGAATCACCCATCCGCTTCCTGTCACCATGTTCTAGGGCTTCCCGCCGTTTATGGACATCCCACTTCATTCCACCGCCACATCTATCAATAGGAAGCGCGGCGCGACTCGGGTGGCTAAGAACAAAACGAACTGGGCTTTCAGTATGTTTTATTCGTTACCACATCTTTAACTCATCGGCGGTGTTTCTCCTGGAAGGAAGCGTTATTCTTGGGCAGTCTACAGCCGTCCTCGCCCAACTGGGGACATCCAGTCGCACAGTCCCTGAAACTCTCTGGTCCAGAACCTGCTCATTTGGCCTGTCTGCCAGTATAAACTCAGCTGCGCCATCCTCCCGGACACTGATACCTACTTGCGAGTAGTTCATACAACAGTCCGTTTGGCTTTATCATTAAACAAGCACTAGCGAACGCAAACTATCGTAAGCTCTTCTGCGCTTCGCACTCGTGGCGTGTGTATGTGATTCACCCTCACTAAATGGCTTGTCTGAAAGTGCCTGATATGCTTTGCTTCGTATTCCTTTCGTCGCTTGAAACTCCGAGTCGCTACCAAGTCGTCATTCCGTCGACGCTGCAGATGCCCATTCACTTATTCAGTTTTCGCACTATTGGTCGCGCCGACGCTCGCAACGGCATTTAACATAGTCCAGACGGCGTCTCCTCATTACTGGCATCTGTCATTCCCCCGACCGCCCATCCGACACGAAATGACACTCGAGATGCAAAAAGGCTCTAGCTTCTCGGCGTCGTCGGAATCAATCTCTTTCATCTTCGTCAACGCCACAAGCCATTCGCGCCGCGGAGGTTGGGCTGGTCCATGCGTGTATGTCGAGCTCTCAATTCAATACAGACTTTGCTTTGTAACAGAGGCCCGATTTCCGGAGAGATAGGGAGCATGAGCTATACGGGAACAATACGTCCGACTACGTTAATGCTAATGACTACTACAGATCAGCCAACGGCCCATCCTTGGGCTAGTTCCTGATCCTGGCGCTCGATTGGTTCGCACGACCCCCCTTCGCAGATAATTTTGAACATTGAAGACTCGCAGTACGGTATACATATGAAGTAACGGCCTTACTTCAGAGCGTTCATTAACGAAAACAAGCAACAAACGCTTCGCCGCGGGAGTGTTTTGGATTACATTGATGAAATAACTTATGTACGATCTGGGAAGTGATCCTTTAGCTCGTCTGTGGCGATATTAACAGTCGAATTCTGAATTGACCCATCTGTCGAGTCAGCTGCAAGACGTCTTGGACTAAAGGACGAATGTCGTTGAACATTACGGGGTTGTTAACTGTTGCCAGAAGCGCAACTAGTGGTCGGCAGCGCACGACTCTATGTGTGGCGCGGATGCAATGCTAAATAGTCACTGAATGTTGCACTGATCAACTCTGATTAGCACGTCTCTCGTTTCTCTGCCCGTAGTAGCGCCGCCGCAAGAAACCGTTCGCCCTGTTCTTGTACTCTTTCGTCTAGATGAAAAGGCATGATCAGAAAAGTCCAAGGAAATTCTCTATTTGCCATCAAGGAAGAGATACAGTGAGGTGATGTGAGTAGCTAACCTATGAGTATGTATATGCTGTAAGCGCGCAAGAAATGGACCAGACTATCTAAATACCCATGCAACTAAACCGATTGTATGTAATAAGAAGAGTTAAGGTATCGAAATGTACACTGGGATGGTACAGTGGGGGAATACGAGCGTTCTAGACGTGCGCAGGACGTGACGTGGGGCGTTAAGAACGTGAAGGGGAAACAAGAAACAATCGGATTATTTCCTTTTATGTTTCTTCTTCGCGCCATCAATGACGGCGCCAGCGTCTGTGATCATCTGCTGCAGCTGTCCACTCTGGTGGAGGGAACGAATTGCTGATATGGGACCGACGTATCGGCCGCCAATCAACAAGATGGGGAGTTCGTCCGTGGATGCTAGTCTCTGCACGAGGGGCACGAGCACCTCGTAGTCGTCTCGGGTATCAACATCAATGATGGTAGGCGCAGGATGCAGATGCAGGTCTGCGATCATAGTCTTGACTTCGCGGGATACGGGCGAGTACAACTGAAAGGATAATGAATTAGGCGAGGCGATCGAAACAGATGTAAAAAAACTCACCTTTGAATACAGAAAGACGGGGTTGCGCGTCCAGACATCCTCTATCATCTGTTTGACCTCGTCAGAGGCGCGGGGACTGCGAGTGTCAAAGTCGAGCACAAGCTGGGGGTCAATGGGATGGGCAGGGTCCACAAAGGGCGGTATGACATTCTGGGGCAGGCTGGCCAGGAAACTCGAGACCGCAGCAATTTCCTGATCGGGCGCGAGCTGCAGTGGGTGGGACGTCGGTTTCCTGTGAGCGTGCAGATCATGGTGATTCCGTAACGACTCTAAGGCAAGTGTCATCTGCGCGGCTGCTGCCGGAACCTCTTGCCGTTTGAGAGCAAGTGTGGGTGACAGCGCGCTTTGCTGAAAGACAAAGAGGTAGAGGGACAGGAAAAATAGGGCGAATAAGGCGATAAAGGTAGTTCTGTGGCGATGTTTCCGGGGTTGGAGAACGGCCATCAGGGAGGAGGAGTACGAAAGTGAGGCGGTGTGTCTGTGTGCAGGTAGGATGGAATCGCGTAAGGGTGTACGGCTGGTAATGCGAGGCACAGGCATCTTATTACGCCACGGCAGAAATGTAAAAAGATAAATGAAGGTGGGCTGCCGGATGGCGAAGGAACGTGGTGGTGCAGAACAAAGGATAACTACCTTTCCAGGGTCCTTCCAGAAACAGAAACGAGGCGTCGCCGATTGCTTGCCGAATTTCACTACCATCCGTTCGTTCCTCGTTCTTGTTCCGTTCTCCCGGCTCCGAGGAACGCTGTTTCACCCTTTTGAAAAAGCAAGACCATTCATTCGCTGTCGGAGACCCTCTACACTCTCTGAGAGAACGAAATCGCGTAGATTGACTTCAAAATATCAAGTGTAGAAGCTGCAGAAGTACGCTATCGATTAGCTCGGCTTCCAACTTCCCTAAGGGTAAAGAAGGTAGAGCATAAGGTAACCATGTGTAGAACAGGCTTGATTCCTCCGGTGTGAACTCATTTGCACAGACGTGCATATGCATGATCCCTCAATCCCCCGAGTCTTTCCACCCCAGCAATCTACATACCACTCTCAATTCCACGTCGCGTAAAAAAAACACGATAAATCGCCGCCATCCTTCTACTCGATCGCGTCCCGAAATAACAAAAAGTTCCGTCGGAAGCTCTTCTCATCTTCACCTCATCCTTCCTAAACGAGTTCTTCCATCTGTCTACCGAAGTTACTAAACTTGTTCTACACTGTGTACCACTCTAGGTGCGCTCGAGATGGTACGCATCCCTCCGGTATACTTCCGCCCTCCACCACGCATGGCTGTTGTCAAGTCCACGAACCATTTCATTTACGGGGCGATCATATACCCTCAATACCCCACAAAACTTCAAGGTTTTCATGGACATTTAGGAGTCCGACACTCCATGCTTCATTCGTCTTACATACATGAGGTCATAAAGTGGTCCATAAAGGGGGGATGAAGGGATTCGGAAAGTGCGTGAGAACGCATCGGCCGCCACACAGCTGCTTGGATCCGACGGAGAGATGGCCGCACGCGCGGTTGAAAGGACGGAACAAACTCGGAGTCTCATGAAGTCCGGATAACCCCTCAGTTCGTACTCTGCGTCACCGTGGCATTGAAGTCCAGCTTCAACTTGCATTCTAGATTATCGATCCAACCTTGATACATATCTACAAGATCTTTCATATGGATGCCTACGAACAACACGGTGAACGACAGTGATCTGCACCCGAGTCCTTTACCGCAACGACTGGGAGCTTCAATGCGAGAATATGCCATGCTTTGAGCGCCACTGCGTGGTAGACGTCAAGTATCACGTACCGGTGGAATGGTATAGGTACAACACTTGACTCCATCCGGACCGACTGGCACACAGCACGGTATCTATACAATGATTCAATTTAGTGAGCTCTCATTCAATAAAAAGAACACAATGCAGCGAACCGATTTCTCGTTCAACGGCGGCGGGCAAATACATTCTTCTGCGTCTCGACATTCTTCTTTCTCGGAGCAACATCCGCAGAGACTCCGCGTTTTCTTCATCTCTTGCTCGGCTGGACTGTTTCTTCCACTCCTGGATTCTTCTCGGCTATCGTGGCACTTGTGGTCTCCACAGCACCCACCATCGAAGTTCGGATTTCTCACCCACCGCGCCATCTTCCATCCTTCCCATCCGAAGAGAAAGCCCAAAAGAAGGGACGTGGCGCTGTCCACCCACCAGCCGCCTTTCCATAGCCGATACACAAGGGAACCAACGAAAAGGACGATAGTAATTTGGATACATGAAAGGGAACACTGCGTCTCGCCTTGCATCGCGCTGCTGTCAAGCGTCCTCGCGAGATAACGCTTGGGAAGCCAAAGCAGGACCATAAGCACCAGCGCTGATGCAGAAATGATGAGTGATGCATTCGAGCCGTCTGGCTCGTCGTGCTTCGCAAGACCAACGATGGCCGATACCTCCGTAGCCACCGAGAGAATCAACAACAGCGCCGCAATTGACCCACTAGCGATTTTCTCGAATCTTGGAAAAAAGCTGTTAGCTGATGGTTCCGCATCCATGGGTGCAGAAAGCGTGCCTCAGCTCTCTCGGTTCCAAGACAACACCTCGTTCCTCTCCGGGCTTTGCGACCTTTCTAAAGCGCCAGAGGACCATCGCGGCCGAGGTTACTTCAATGCCGGACTGGATCCCGAAGAACACTAAGGAACGAGAGGCAGATTCTGCTCCAAACGCTATGGAGACGGCGCCTTCCGCTGCACAGTAGACTATACTTACGACGCTGATTGCAAGCGCATACTGCTGGAGGCGACGGTAGGGTGGGGCCATTGGGGCAGGAGACACGGTGCGATGCGATTCGATTCCCACAGTAGACGCGCGTCCTTTTGTCGTTCGGACACGCGACAGCGGGTCACTCGTGTCAGGTGAGATAGGGAAGTATAATTAGTGAAGAAGTGAGAAGATGGCTGTCGTTACGAGAGGGAGGTAGAAGGCATCCTCGATGCGTGTTCTCATCGTGTCCGACATGATAATAGTACCCTTGCGTGGACTTTGGGGTGGAGCCATCCAGCTGCTAACCCTGTTAGGTGCTGGAGTCAGTGATTAGTTGCTGTTAAAGTACGTACCAAATATACAAGCAGTTGAAGCGACCGGTGATGATGCATGATGATGGGCCGGAGCGTTTGCCACTCAATACATTCGGAGAGATATCTTATCCGAAGTGTGAAAGGTCTAGATCTAACCAGACGAACATGGATGTCGAGTGCAAGAATCTTACGGTCCGTATATAGAAGGTGGTCGGCGCGCCATCCATGATCGGGCCGCCTCGGCGCTCCCTTCCAAATCAAGAATTAGAGTTCAGGTGCGCTGACGTTTTCTTGTGCTTTGTCTTCCAAGCGTTCATTACTATTCCTGGACCGGAAAATGTTGACCTCAAATGCGGTTGCTGGTGTTGGCACGAACGGGTACTACTTTACCAAAGATCGGCGCTCTGCATTTTTCTCGCTCCCGTCTCCACCGTTGTCGGAACTCTGCTTCCCCGCTAAAACTTAATACTGTTGTATCATCGCCCGAAACCGACCTCTTGTGTGGATAGACCCGGGGCCTACTGAGACCTCAAAAAAACACGTACGACTCTGACAAAACAATATTAACCTTGTTCTCGTACCATGTCGGTCTACCAAGCCACCAGCTCTGCCCCAGTCAACATTGCAGTCATAAAGTGCGCCGTTTTCCTCTATATAATCAATATTACTGATAAAGACGCGATAGATACTGGGGCAAACGGGACACAAAGCTTATCTTGCCGACCAACTCCTCGTTGTCGGTGACGCTTGACCAAGATCACTTGCGATCGACGACTACTTCGCGTGCTGACCCATCGTTCAAGAAGGACACACTCTGGTTGAATGGGGAGGAGGAGCTTATCAAAGAGGGCGGGCGGATGGCCACATGCATCGCTGAACTCAAGCGCCTCAGGAAGGAGCTGGTAGAGGACAAGGAAGCGAATGCTCCTAAAGTAGGTTTCCTATTTCAGACGCGCCCAATGAGTCTAAACCGCTTTCAGCTCTCAACATTCCCAGTCCATGTCGCCTCCTACAACAACTTCCCAACTGCTGCCGGACTCGCATCTTCCGCGTCAGGATTCGCGGCACTCGTATCGTCCCTCGCGCAACTCTACCAACTCCCATGCTCTCCCTCCCAGCTCTCCCTCATCGCCCGTCAAGGCTCCGGATCCGCTTGCAGATCCCTCTTCGGCGGCTACGTCGCTTGGGAGATGGGTAATTTACCTGACGGCTCAGACTCATACGCCGTCGAGATCGCACCCCAGTCCCACTGGCCCGACATGCACGCCCTCATCTGTGTTGTCTCCGATGATAAGAAGGGCACGTCCTCCACCTCCGGCATGCAGCGCACCGTCGACACGTCGCCGCTCCTCCAACACCGCATCAAGCACGTCGTTCCCGAGCGCATGGCTGCCATCAGCGCCGCCATACTCGCGCGAGACTTTGACGCGTTCGCCAAGATCACGATGGCGGATTCTAATCAGTTCCACGCGGTCGCGCTCGACACTGAACCGCCCATCTTTTACATGAACGATGTCTCGAAGGCCATCATTGCGCTCGTGGTCGAGTACAACCGTGTTGCTGTAGAGACGACAGGCAAATTGAAGGCTGCATACACGTACGATGCAGGTCCTAACGCGGTTATTTACACCCCGAAAGAGAACGTCAATGAGATCGTGCAGATGATCGTGAAGTACTTCCCGCAGAAGGAAGCATTCAAAGACGTCTTCGGGCTCTTTGGTACTGAGAGCGTGCAAGGCGCTGTAGTTGAGGGTTTCAACGAAGCGGTGGCGAAACCGTTTGAAGCAGGCGCCGTGAAAGGCTTGATTCACACACGCGTTGGAGATGGTTTGCCTACAACATTGGCATAGTCATTGGGTATCTTTATTTCTGTGTAGACTAATAAAAGAATGTCTTTGTGTTAATTCAATGTCCTGGTCCTGGGTGCTTTCCATCCCGAGATCCTGGCTAGTTACCTGCTCTCAGTGCTCGACGTTCAAGAACCTATAAAGTGAGCAACGTGATGCACTAAATATACCTAGTTTCCGCTCCATTTCCCTAAAGCCGCAATGAACACATTGAGAAGATATAACTGAAGATTGCGACTCACCCTCGCGGTCACCCTAATCCTAACTTCACCCGCAATAAAGCGGAATTGACCGGCCGTAGCCGCATCGATGAATCCTACTGTTTCCTTCTCCGGAAACATTTTCCTCTTGTGCAGGGGCACAAAAATGATATCAAGGAATCGCAATGCAGCCTGTCGATTGAGCACTACCCCACGAATCCAGTTTTGCCATGCTACAGAGCGGTGTAACTTGTCAGTGGCAACCCAGATGAAGACTTTTTCAAGATGCTTGAGAGCCACGCCACTCTCCAGTTCGCGTAACATGGCAGAGAGTGAGTGAAAACCCTCGAGACCACGAAGGCGCACAGATAAGCGCCGCAAATTCGGGGTACACGAGTCCAGTGTCTTAAACAGCAAAGTCATGTAGAAGGATCCCGCGCTAGCCACGTCCAGAGCAATGTGCAGACTCTCCAACGGCGGACGAGAGCGCTCGAGCATGTCCTGCATTGCGACTATTGCTTCGACGTGGCCGCTGAGGTCGTTGCGTATATGCCGCAATTTAGGAAAATCGAAATCTTCGAAAATGCGAGGGTTGTTTGTGACAAGTGTCTGGAGAGCGCTCGATTGCGATGGGATATTCCGTGAAACATCGTAGAATGAGGGAACCATGTTTATCCTTCTGTCCGCTAACCTGCTCTCGTACGATTCGAGTTTCGTGCCCTGCAGGATGTGGCTCGGATCGTAGAGGGATGAAGCAAAGTGCACGAGCGAAGACATGGGGAGAGCTATCTTCAACACATGGTTGGCGAGATATCCATAGACAGAGAGGCTGTGCAGCTTCGGAGCGGCGAGTCGGAGGTCGTAGTCTGTAGTTGGCATAGTGCCATTGGGCATGCACTCTAAGTGCAGGTGCAGCTGTTCCAAGATATCCAGGCTGCCGCCATTATCCGTCACCGATTTGATGACTGAGAGCATTTCTGGAAATGCGTGTCGTATCGTGAGAGTCTGCCATCGCGACGAATGGGGTACGAGATAATCGAGACAATAAAGATGAGCAAAGTCAACGCCGTCTCGGCGTCTATCTTTAGAATCGAGGACGATCGACAAGGACATGGATCCAGACCTTGCCAGAACGGTAGAGAAAACGACGGCAGCGCGCTCCTTAGCGTCCACGAGATGCCAGATGTAATCGTCGTGGGGGTCATGATTGCCCACCGTAGTAGGCCAATGGGACGGAAGCGAGGAGGCACTGTCGATATAAAGATCGTTCCAAAGAGTGGGCGTGCATTGCGCAACTTCGCGCCATCTGCTACACACGAGCTGTGCGATATGCAGGAAAGCCTTGGCATCGAACACAGGGTGCGGTTTCGAGAGAAGAGTGAATATATGAACAAGGATTTCCGTGGGTAGGTTATCGATGTGGCAACGCTCGGAGGACAATGCGATCTTCAAGGACGACATGCGGGAGCACAGATAGTCAAGCGTGACCGTATCTCGTACGATACGATGATGCTGATGATTGCAGTCCAAGCACACGCAGTTTCGTGAATCGAGATGATCCATGGTACTCTTATTGCTCAGTTAGCAGGACAAGCAGCAGGACATCAAATCCCACTCACCGATACGATGAATACAGCTGTGGTAGTGAAGGTTCCAGGCGGTGCACGGAAGATTAAGTAGAGCCAAGGTGTGGCTGTGCGCTTTAGTTCAATTGTTAGCTGTCAGGGCGTCCTTCTTTTGTTCGTAACATAAAAGGATAGATTCCACTATTGTTGAAAGACCTTCCTGTCATCTAAGAGTCAACCATAGACCGGCTAATTGAGCCGGCAAATCAGCGGAGATAAACATATGACGCATCCAAGTCTGACCATTCGCATCGTTAACACTCAAGACATATAGGTACGTGCGACTTGTCCATGATTTCCATAGATATCAAAGGATCTCATCGATATTTCAAGGCATGGCTTCCTATAAGCGCGTCGTTCTTGTCACTGGCTCGAACACCGGTATCGGCTTCGAGATCGTGAAGAGTCTAGCGGAGAAAGGCCACACTGTCTATCTGTCGGCGCGCAACGAGACGGCTGGCAAAGAGGCTCAGTCCAAGCTGACTGCAGACGGACTTGACGTCAAGTTTGTGCAACTCGACGTGACAAGCCCCGAATCCGTGAATGCCGCGAAGGATGTCATCGAGAAAGCCGAAGGACGCCTCGACTCTCTCGTCAACAACGCTGGTGTTGGCGTGATGGAGAAGAGTGCAGGCGCGTTGAAGGAACCGCTCTCCAACATCCAAGACGGTCTTAACACCAATCTCCTCGGTCTCATCTCAGTCTGCCAGGCCTTCGTCCCCCTCCTTCGCCGCTCCTCCCCCGGATACGCGTGTATTGTCACCGTGACCAGCGATATGGCGAGCAATGGTCTTATGGCGTCGCGTCCAAACAGCTTTTTGCACTCAGTCATTGCTTACAACACGAGCAAAGCCGCGGCAAACTCGTACACGATCGCTTTGGCGAAGGAGTTGGAAGGGGAAATCAAAGTCAACCTGGTCACGCCAGGCTTCACGACGAGCAAGTTGAACGCGTTCAAGGAAGGAGGGAAGACCACAAAGGAAGGCGCTGAGGTGATCGTTCCTTGGGCTCTTCTCGGCCCAGAGGACAAAGCTAAGACTTGTTCGTGCCGATCCTTCTTCGATTCTTAAAGCTAAACTTAAGCGCAGGTCTATTCTGGGGCGACGACGGGCCGTTCCCTTGGTAAAAAGTGTGACAATGAAGTTAAATAACAAAACCTGTACTACCACCGGAAAGAACCTTGTACCTGTACAAAACGGAAACAACAAGCACGAAAACACGAGAGAGAAGAGCATGGGAAGTTTTGAAGCCCAAGTTTACGAAGGAGGGCTAGATCATCTTTCAGCTCATCACATCGAGGACAGGAGTATATTCTTACACTGCAGGGATGCTTGTAGCTGGGCCGGGGTCACTAGTGAGCGAGGGGAACGGCGTCGCGCGACACTGTAGGATGCAAGTCAGCGCAGGCCGGATTATGGATGCCACGAAATCCTACGGCGACTTGAATATCCGCACGGGTCCTACCAGCCGGAAGAGTGACCCTCCTCCTCGCAGGGGGTGGCACCGGAATAACATCTGAACAGTCAGTCAGGAGAGACCGCGTCTGTCCCGTTGTTGCCAGCTTGGCCATTGCTGCGCGGAATTTGGCATTCATTTGTTGCTCGTTACCTACAAGTCAGTTAACTAACTGTATGCCTGGATCGCACAGCGCTTTATTTAACGTACCAATGAAAGACTGCCATTCACAAGCAGTGCTGATTACTGTCGTTGAGAATGCTGCAACGATTGAAGAAAGGAAGTCGACTGACCGAGAATCGCGCGCAAGCAGGGCATCGGACTGGAGTCGGAATTCCCCCGCCAGCGGAGAGAAGACTTGGCCTTGGTTGATTCCATTCCCGGGTACAAGGTTAGCCGTCAACAAAGTCTGGAGTGACGAAAGAATCAGTCAACAATCGTGAGCTACTGCTACCTTTTAAATACAAACCTCGACGAAGAACTGGGCATCAAAGTCATTTGGAGTCGAGTCGAAAGGGGTACCCTACCAATGTATGAAAACACGACCAAGACATACAGCGAATGAACTGACCGGAATAGTTGGATCGACGTGGTCCTGGGCGGCAATGGTATGCGACGCGAGAAGCGCCACAACTTCGTCAGAACTGAACCCAGCGTCACCGAAGCGGTTGAGGATTTTAGTAACACTATAAGTAGTACACGAGTTAAGCAAGTTGTCACCGTAAATAGTAGATTCAGCCTACCTATCGAAGGGCTCAGGTACCAAGAGATCTGGCGACGCCCTCGAGACGTTGGAACGGCCAGCGAGGAACTCCAGGCGTGGAGCACCAGGACAGTTAGAGACACCTACAGCTCCAGCGAATTGGATGCTATGAACCTGTCAGATGGAGCCGTATGCCCTTGGACGAAGTTGTCACTTACAAATCGCCAAACGAGACAGGATGGCTAATGGCAAATGGCGTCTGGGCTTCTACAATCTCATCTGAAGAAGGCGCTCAGCCCGCAAATCTGAGGTATGACTGTCAGACCCACCTATACCACCGTTGGCATCTGTAACGTCCGTCAATATCCAGCGAATAGTATGAGAGGAAGTAAGGCTCTTACGGAAAGCAAGCTCTTCCGGATGATGCATAATTGAGCCATCTCAAAAACATGAGCTTCAACCACATGTCTATAAAATCAGGGAGTGATACACACCAGCACCTTGACCACTGGTGGAGCGGTGTTAAAGACCTTGAGAAAACAGTACAGAAAAGTGAGCTACTAACCCAAATTTCCCCTGACGGAACAGAGCTGGCGAAAATCCAATGCCATCGTGGAAGGTCAGCTGAAAAGAACCAACGCCAGTCAGAGCTGAGTTTATCCACTAGGAAAAACACTGGTATTACACGAAGGGACTAGGAAAAATGATATCATGAGCTAGGATCGATGAAGGAAGGCGAGGTTGTCAAGTACCTCATGAACCTCTTCGCCGCATTCACCGCCATCGAATCTGCCGCAAACGTCAATGAGGCCAGTGCTGCGTCGGTACGCGAATCAACTTACAGGTTCGCCTGGATATCATCGAGGACGTCGAACCAGACGCAACACTAGTAACGGCGTAATCAGCCTTTCTACGCCGCCTCAAAGAAAAAAGGTGGCTCACAGCAGCATGCGCAGTCGTCCGTCCGCCACTGCACGTAGCTCCAGGCTTGGTGGGATTAGCAGGACTAGCAACAACCACAGAAAAAGCAGAGGCGAGGAGTACTAGAAACTGAATCTGCATGATGATGCTGATGCTTGCTTCACCATTCCCCAATTTCCTAACCTTTTATAACGCACACAGTAGCCCTCTCTACGACCAATCATCCCGCGCGATTGGCCATTCGCAGGCGAGTCAAACCAGACTAGAGGAGCCATTGCTTTGGGACGCTGCAGCCACACGAGGCGTGCAGCGAATCTGGGGTGTCGCATAACATCCACCTTGAAAGAAGGCGGCTATGAGCACACACAACGTCGAGCGTGTGACCGTAAGCCGAACACTTGAACGCTAGTGTCCGGTCTTGGCAGAGCTTAACGAGATTTCCGTGGGACGAAGACGAGGCTTTTTTTTCATAGGCAACGCGAATGAATGAAAGCGATTCCGAGTTCAACATGTTTGTGTTGTGTTATGCTCTGCGTTGCGAGGTTGACTGAGGTCCCAGTGAGAGCCTGACGAGAACATCGTGGCCGGAAATACCGATGGGAATTGATCCTCTGCTCCCTCTTCCGGATAAGTTGGCGCTGGTCAAAGCTGCCAAACGGTGCGTCCAAAACGACACGCGCTCGAGGATATGCATGGGTAGGTTTAAACCGGTTTCTTGCTCGACCCGCATACGACGAGTGGACGCCTCCCACTGGTCCACGCCGGCATGACAAGACGTCAATTTCCGAGTTGCATTAAAAGTCTAGCAGCATGAGGTGCGAACTTGACGTGTGTGATGGCCGTCTAGTAGTTGGTGACTCGAGGCGTTCCTGGTGAACAACGTCAGTCATTCAGGACCTCGACGGGTGCGATGGACCAACCACAAGACAGGAAGCATCCAATATGTACCTGTCCTGACACCTTTGAAGTAGATCATTGTCAGGAAGCAAGTCCACGTACGTACTATTCCTGTATGTACTATGGGAAGTGCAAAATTTTTTCACTTCGATTTCTTGATCTCTTAATGGCGTCTGGCAGCTCTAAAAATTTGAGGCATTCATCTTTCGATGTGAACGATTGTCTGTACCGAGTATCAGATTTTTAGACCATGAGTGAGTGTTGCCAGGTCATTGACGATGAGGCTTTGCAAAATGGCGGGCAATGCAAAATCGGTCACGGTGTGACTAAGGAAGCCGAGGGCAGCCGGCGCGCCAGATTTACCTGACTCCGTCACGCTTCTTTGCACTCGAGCTCGAGCGTTGCTTTCAACAACGACGAGAAACGCGTAGTCCCGCTGTGTTGCGTATTTTATGCGGCGAAGACGGACTTGACATATACATCTAGCCTGTGCCAGCGTCCCAGCCCCGTCCGGTACATCCTTCTCTTTCAACAGTGCCATCATTGGCGCAGTGCAAAAAAATCACGCTGGCTTTCGCACTCTTTTAAATCATTATACTCTTTGCACCGATGTTGTCACCTAATTGAGTGGACAGATATCTCAAATACATGTAAGTACAAGTCCTTGAAATAAAATTACGGAAGGATACGAGTAAGAGCTGGGCGTATGAGAGGCCAAACACCAGAAATTTTGCACTTCTGATCGGTTTTAAATTTGCACTTCCCATACAGGAATAGTACATACCCCACTGCTAATCGGGCCTCGGCTCCCAAAACATAGTCCTGTAACCGAACCTTATACTGTGACAAGTCGACGATATAAGAGGATATAAGCAGGTAGACTACCCAAAACACACACACCCAATCAACCAGATTACTCTCCATTGACAGGTATACACACACTATAATACACTATTTCGGAGAAAGGAAAACCATACGATACTACTCGAAAAGAATGAATGTCAACGTCAGATATAATGCAAATGTATATGGTGGGAGGGATATAGAAGACTAAGAAAGCATGGAAAGCATGATAAGACAAGAAGAGAGACAGACAGAGAGAAAAGAGAAATGATGGATGCAAAATGTGAGAGAAAAAATGACGAAGGAATCAACGTCCTGTAGTTCTAGCATTGCGCGCCGACCGCCTCGGCACGACATTGTCCATAAGCCCCTTCTTGCCCCTGCCGCCTCGTGCGCCCTTCCCCCGTCCCCTCGTCGGCGGCGTAGCAGGCACATCGCTCATACTCTCATCGGACGGCCTTGCCTTCTTCCTAGGCGACGCAATGTCCATCGAAACATCATTAGTCTCCGCAACCGGATCCTCAGGCATCGGAGTCAACGACCTCTTCCCATTCCCATTCACATTGACGGGCGCACCCTCCTCGTTCGCCGACTGGTTCGTCAGCCGCTCAAAGTTGGCAATCAAATCCGGGGAAAGTCCAACGTCCGGGACCTCCTTGTTGTCGTCGATGCGCGAATGCATGATCTGGCTCCGGCGCTGGATGGGAGCGGACACGTTGGCGCCCTGGGATCCCGACGCGTCGATGTCCGAGAATGAATCGGCAGTCATCATGGAAAGATCGCGTGGGACGACCTCACGATTGCACCGTGCAGAAGGGGGCTGGTAGTCGGGAAAGTCGGAGTGGTCGTATATAACGTTGTAACTCATTAGCCAAGGATGCACGAGGGCTACTTCACACGTCATCCGTTCAGCAGGATTCGTCTTGAGGAATCGATAGATGAAATTTTCCGCTAGAAATAGGTAGTTCAATCATTGCGGCGTGGCGGAGAGTTCCTGCACGCACCATTCACAGTCAGGTTTCTCTCCCGAAGAACAGACCAGCAAATTTGACGAGTGCGAATACGCTCTCGGATGTCGGCAGGCCCAGCGCTGTCATCGAACGGACTGGAATTTGTGAGCCTGGCCAACGCGTTAGGAAAATGTAGCAAGTCGAAAATGAGGACATACATGCAGAAGACGATGACGCCGATACTCCAAGCGTCGACAACATTTCCATAGCCAGTGATACCATTTTGTGTGACCACCTCAGGAGCCAGATAGCTAGGCGTTCCGCACATAGTCTACAGAAATTTTAGCCATGTCGCATAGGATGAGAACAAGCCATACTCGGAGCATGGTCGCGCTGTCCGCCACCTTTGCCAGACCAAAGTCGGCAATTTTGACTTGAGGAGGATTATGAAGCGTAAGGAGGATGTTCTGAGGGTAAGCGTAAGCATATATAACGCCGTGAATAATCGAATAATTACCTCCGGCTTGAGATCCCGGTGGGCGATGTTTTTGGAGTGGCAAAACTAATCGCAGTTAACAAATGTAAGTCAAGTATCGATAGTTCGAACTCACAGCCAGTGCATCACACATCTGGTAAGTAAAGTGCTGAGCAATGTCTTCACCCAGACCTTGTCGTGCAGGATGTAGTCAAGAAGATCACCGCCTTCTACAAGTTCAATAACCAAGTCTAGCAGGCGTAAGCCTTCATTGTAGTGAAACGTGGAGGGAGACTTACTGCGTCCACCATCAGGTTGCTTGAACATCTTCTTGAAGCCACAGATGTTGGGATGCTTCAATGAGGCAATGATAGCAATTTCACGATCAAGCTGCGTTTCCCTCTGATCGGCCTCTTCGCGTCCCAGATTTTTGGCATGGATCATTTTGACGGCGACAAACAGACCTGTCTCGCGCTCAACGGCCCTCATGACGGTCGCGAAAGCACCTTTACCGAGCTCCCGTACGAGGTCATACTCAGCGTGTAATCCTGTCTTGGGAGTGCTGTTCGTCAAGGAGCGGAAGATGAAGCCTAGAGGAGATACGCGTTGTAGTACTTGATTACGTGTTGTATGGACGACTCACGATAGTCTTCCATGCTCTCTGGGGCTTGAGGACTAACGTTCCCGAACGCAATTTCGTTGCCTTCGTATAAAACACTACTCTGACCTTTGCCGATCTTGACGCTGTTGATCTGCGAATACCTTTCAGATGCGAGGGTGGACGAACGACTGATTCTCTCGACTCACAAAAGTGCCATTGCTCGACTTGTCCCGTACAACGACGCATGACTGATCGCCATCTATCCCATCCCATCTAATTTCAGCGTGTTCGTTGCCTAACGTTCGTCTTTGGTATGAAGGAGAAAGGAGAGAAGATGGAATGTGATACTTACTGACTTTGAAGCCGGGGAACAGCACATCGTTGAGGGTGTCGTTCCTGCCTATTTTGTAAAGCGGTTTTCGACGGTCGAACTTGATAGGGAGTAGGTTTTGGTTGCAGGGGATGAGGACGCCCCAGAGGTTAGCATCCTTGGGAACCTGTGAGGGTTGTTCGACGGCCTGGGTCTGCTCGGCGTCGTCCTCCTGAGTGGCCTGCCCAATGATGTCGTCGTCATGAGGGGCGTCGTTGGCTGGAGCGTCGGTCTGCATTGTGAAAGTGTAGTGTCTAGAGTAGTGGATGGAAGGTGGGAAGGAGAGAGCTTGTGATGGCCCCTTTTATACGTCAAGGACAGAATATGCCACTCGACGCGCTTTGGTCAATAAAGCGGTGGTCAAAGAGCTGTGCGATGGTCCTCCTGATTGACGGGCGCTAATTTAGACTTGCACGGAAATAGCGGGTGATAGTGTTCGTTGAGCGATCTGGGACGCGTCGCAAATCTTCGGGAAGTCGTTTTTGCCGTCCTAGAGGGAGATGTGGGTGCCTTTTAAAGGAGGACTTGAGTAAGGATGCCCGCAAGGAATACTGGAATAGGCGACAAAGAGTCAACTGTCACATTGTAACACTGCGTGTCTGGCCCTTTGACGGGCCGAAATAATTTCGGGATTTGCCATTGCTCCCTTTGTCTTGCAATTGTTCCTATTTAGGCTCACGGTTAAGCTGCAAAGCAACTACAAAGACCAGTCTCTGGCTAATCTTTTCCCATCTGAACTAAGATCTGTCTCTTGTAGGAGGTCCTGCAACTTTGGCCCTGATAAGGATTGAACACACCCGCATTTTATGTACATGTAGTATTAGTAAACTCTCCCGGACTCTCGTAAGACCATAGCGGAAGAGAATTGCACAACTCACCCTTGAATGAATCCTTGACGTGTATATTGTGTGGCGTAAGCATCTTACAGAAGATGGAACTTTGTCGGCAGGCCTCAGTTCTCATGTCGGACCGGTCGGCATCCCACCATTTTGAACCTGAGCCAGACCTGAGCCTATCGTCGATCAATTTCTACCACTTTGACTTGCTTTGAACACTACGCGCATTCTCTTCCATTCCCTAGAGTCGCGACCTAGTTGGAAATTGCCTCCAGCACTCATGTGATACGAAGCTCCTTCACGATGACGACCATACAACCGCATATTAGTGACGCCACCGTCATCGCGTCCACCTTGCGCTTATACCCTCGTCTCAGCCTTCCAGAACGACTTCTTTGGCCCTCAAAAGGCATTCCTGCCTCGTGTCTGCCACCTCTTTTCCACCACCATGTTTGTCGAACGACTCTGGCCATTACTGTTCATTCTAGCCGTACCAGTCTTCGCTCGCCCTCGAGTGGCATCTGCGTGGTATGCAGGATGGCATGCTACAGATTTTCCTCTGTCAAGCGTTAGCTGGTCGAAATATACCCAGATGACTTACTCGTTCGCGTGCGTCCAGCCATTTCGTTTGGCCTACTTATGTGCTAACAGACCACCAGTGTTCCAAGCCCGGATGGAACTCTTTCTCTTGAGGAATCCGATAAAGCTTTCATCCCCCAGTTTGTTTCCGAAGCGCACAAACACGTACCCAACTTCGTTTTGCTGTCGAGTAAAGTATCTGACCATGTAACAGAACGTTCTAGCAAGCCTGTCTATCGGAGGATGGGGAGGATCGCGTTTCTACTCATCTAGCATGGATTCCTCAAAGAATCGCACCGCGTTCGTGGACCAGGTTCTTGATCTGGTCTCCGAATACTCTCTAGACGGCGTTGACTTTGAGTATGTCCGACTTGTCTCCATCCTCTTCCTTCCATCTGATCACTGTATGTAGCTGGGAATACCCCAACCGCCAAGGCCTCGGCTGCAACACCATCAACGCCAACGACACCGCCAACTTCCTTTCCTTCCTCCAAGAGCTTCGCGAACGCCCCGCTGGGAAAAAACCTCACACTGTCAGCGGCGACTTCCCTAAAGCCCTTCAACGATTCTTCCGGCACCCCGCTCACCGATGTATCCCCGTTCGCCGACGTCCTCGACTACATCGCCATCATGAACTACGACGTCTGGTCCTTCTGGTCGCCTGCCGTCGGCCCCAACGCGCCGCTCAACGACACATGCGCGCGACCCGCATACCAAAACGGGTCAGCAGTCTCTGCAGTAGACGCGTGGGCGAGCGCGGGCATGCCTCGCGATCAGATCGTGCTTGGTGTCGCGTCTTACGGGCATTCCTTCCACGTGAAGGAGGGTGATGCCTTTGGTGGTGACGGCAGTGACGTGCTCCAGGCGTATCCGGCATTCAATTCCTCTGTCCCGGTAAAGGGGACAGGTGGGACGGTGACGGGGGTGTCGACGTATGCGGGGTAGAGCAGGGCCCGTCTGGCGTTTTTACGTTCTGGGGCTTGGTGGAGGAAGGGTTATCAATCCTAACGGCTCCGCTTTGGACGGTATCGGGTATAGGTATGATGATTGCAGTCAGACTGTAAGAGATTTTTTGTTTGTTGACGTCGTTCGCGCTCATGGGTCTGTTTAGCCTTATGTGTATAAACCGACAAGCGAGGTGATGATTTCGTTTGATAATGCCGAGTCGTTTGCTGCAAAGGTGCGTGGCAGACCGAGTCGCGAATATGTTTGCTGAGACGGTATGTGCAGGGTAACTTCATCAGTGAGAACGGGTTGGGGGGTTTTGCGATGTGGGAAGCAGGTGGCGACTACAAAGATATGTTGCTGGATTCTATTCGTACGTTGACCGCATCAACGAGTGGCATTTTAACCGACAGTCTTCTTAGTATCAGCCACGAGTGGAACCAGAAGCTCGCTCACTTCGGCTCCCTCAGGAACTTCTCCATCATCCACCGCGTTTTCTTCTCGTCGTGTTTCAGTGCTTGTTCTCGTTCTCCAGGTTGTCTTCTCGTCGCTGTTTCTGTAAGCGGCTCACGGACGCAGAATTCTGGTATCCGTTCGAGACATGCCTTTTGATTCAATTGAACCACGTCTTGCCCCCAACACGCTTTACACGCGTGTTCGCCGCGGACGCTCTGACATGGTTACTACGATCAGTTGCATCATCCACCTCTAACAAACTCCAGCTTGGATTTTTTATGAACACCATCATCATACATGTATAGCTGTGTACCCGCTAATCGAACCCTTGCTTTTAATTTCTCGACGCGAACGGATCAGAGGCCTCCATCCGGACCGACGTCGACGTCTATCCCATCAATGCCTTTCCCTTCGGTACCAATGACACTTGGAGATATATACAGTGGCTGTAATGGAAGCTCGGACCCTGTCCAAAACGGAGTAGTGTCCCCTCGAGGCATTGAGATTATCTATGTATGTCGAGGGCGGTGCCTGGCAATGAAACGTCCCAACGAACAAGAAGCCTGGGTGTGGCAGCCTCGTTGGCCACCGCCTCGAAACCGATCTGCCATTCCTGGGTCCCTCGGTCCTCTCCCTCCTCCCGTGATATGTCAAATTCCAGCGCATACACTCGTCCGCATTGACGGCACATGCCGAATACCATCCGTCGAACATGCCTTCAACTTGCCTCTTTTAGGGCATCCTTTGTACTCGGAGGGTGTGAACGATGCTGCATTGCTCATTGTTCGACACCGCCGGCTCGAAGCCTCACCCCTAGCGCAACGGTATATATAAGAACGAATGCGCATTCTCATCTAATTTCCTACTACCCCGCGCCCCAATCAAACGTACGCGTCCCCCCCCCGCGCCCTCCCCATTACCCACACCTTCGTGGCAGATGACCAACGATCCATCATCCGGCGCGCGCAGCCAAGCGCGAAAACGAGACGCCGCCCAGTCCTAAACCCAGTCCAAAGCTGTCGCCTGCACAGGCTATATCGGAGGCGTGGAAGCGCGAGTCGGCGGAGAGCAAAGAGCGGTGGAGGCGGCTGCAGGAGGAGGCAAAGCGGCAATACACAAATCCTCGCAAACGGATAAGCCGCATACCCAAGCTATGATGGATGCATGACGAGGGATTCTTGACACGGGTGTTATGAGAACCTGCTATTCTTCGGTACGCCCTCGCAACCGCTCTTCCGCGATCCAGACGCGTAAATCCCCTTTCTTTTCGTCCTCCAGACTTTAATGCTTCTTGGTGCTGCAAAACGGACAGTTGTTGTATTAATCTATTCGTGTTTTTTATGAAAAAGAGAAAAGAGCAGAGGCTTACCGTATACTGTCTAATTGAATATTATGCCGAACCGCCAACGCCGGGAATGGGTACGGATTCCATCTCTTCGCCGTCGTCTTCGTCGTATTCGGCATCGTCTTCAAAGTCGTCCTCTTCCTCCTCCTCCAGGGCAGCTTCAGCCTCAGCTTGAGCTTGCGCGGCAAGGGCTGCCCCGGCGATCGCCTGCTCCAACTGCTGCGTCTGCTCATCGGATAGACCGTACATCGATAAAGACGTGGGCTGTGCATCGGGAGCGGGTGCTGTTGGAGCAGGATCTGCAGCTGCATCTTCGTCAGAGGAAGCCTGTGCGGCTTCGCTTGTCGTTGGGGCAGCGTCCGGCTTGTTATGGATCTGAGCGCGCGCGATGACACTCGCCAATGCGGACTGGCCTTTGGCGGCATCCGTGGGCGGCGCAGGCACAGGTCCCGTACTTGTCACAAGA